>WBNM01017665.1:908-25115 GCA_013399055.1 Ramphastos sulfuratus | reverse complement strand
CCTCATCTGGAGTACTTTGTCCAGTTCTGGGTACCCTGGGTACCAAGGACAGTGAACTGTTTGAAAGAGTACAGCAAAAGGCCATGAGGATGATTAGGGGACTAGAACATCTCTCTTATGAGGAAAAGCTGAGGGACCTGGGGTATTTTAGCCTAGAGGAGACTGAAGAGTGATCTTATAAATACTTACAGGGTGAGTGTTTCAGTGGTGCCCAGTGACAGGACAAGAGGCAATAGGCACAAACTTGAACATAGGAAGTTCAATGTAAACACGAGGAGGAGCTTCTTTACATTGAGAGTGGTAGAGCACTGGAACAGGCTGCCTAGAGAAGTAATGGGATCTCCATCTCTGGAGTCCCACATCAATGTCATCTATCCACCTGCTTTAGGTGAACCTGCTCTGGCAGAGGTATTGGACTAGATGATCTCCAGAAATCCCTTCCAACCCCTGTCATTCTGTGATTCTGTGATCATGCACATAACTACAGAGCATTTTCAGCCAAGACCTACCTGTAGACTATAGGCATAGTTCAGTACAGGAACCAGATCTTGTATGTTCAGAGTTATATTCACGTTCTTCAGATACTGAAGTGTATATGTATGTAAAGCCATACTTGAAGCACACAAAGTAATTCAGTGTTGTTTTGGGTTTGCTAATACTCCACAGGTATTATAGAACTGTTTTCATATTAAACCTGAGTCAGGTAGCTGTCTGTTCTTCCATTCAGAGTGCACTCCAACTCCAGCCATTGGTAGGGCTAGGTAGGTGAATCAGTAGAGAAGCAATGTCAGTAAAATAGTTACACTTTTAAACATGTAACTTCTAGTTCCAGACCAATTGCTGTGTCCCTTTTAAAAGAAAGCACACTTGACAGTAAGCTGAGAAATAATCCATTTGAAACTGGAGAGAAAGGAGAGATCAGAGTCAAGTGGTCCAACAAAAGGGAAACAATGGTACAGGTGGGAGAGGGAAGCCACAGAGAAAGAAAGAGTCTATAGAGAATCAGAAGAGAAGTCGCCGAAGTAACCTTTCTTGTATTATGAGTACAGCAATTGTTGAATTGAAAAGATTTGGCTTCTTGTAAATAACCTGAATGTCATATAGGTAAGATAACATATTACCGAAACTGTATCCAGACTAACGCAAAGGTCTCAATGTCTGACATTTCTTCAGATATGAAAGCAAGTTGGAAATGTCTCTGTCAGAAGCTCTGCCATTCCCAATTTGATCCTGAAAGGCCAGTCATCACAGATACTCATCTTCCAGATGCCGATAGCTCACAAGTTGCTTGAGACTTTTAGTTGAAAGCATCTTGGTCAATGCAGGATTTTCAGACTTGCTTAAAAATAAGAAACTGTTGCTGCTTTCTTTCCTGGGAGCTGTGCAGATTGTTCTTAAGCAACACGTAAAATATTCTTGGAAGTATGAGAAGTTGGTAATAGTGATCTGGGTTAACGTAGTGAGAAGGACCTGGCAAGTTTTTTTTGTGGCCAGGTATCAGGTATGTCTGGGAAATGAGAAAACTTGCCAAATTCCTATTGCAATGGAAATCTTTTCCAAAAATAATTTAAATCCACTTCTACTAGAATTGGGTTCAGTTTACACAGTAACTTTTCTGGGTTGTTACTGATTATATATGAAGAATGGTTAAGAATTTAATATAGATGTACAGAAGTGTATCTTAACATTGCAGGGGAAGCTTAAGTGAGAATCACTGTTTTTGTAAATCAGATTTTGAGTCAGACTTATAATGCATTTGTAATTTTAAACAATTTTGAGCTTTTCAAAAGAATAAGAGCAAGCAAGAAGATGAAATCTTAGCAAAATAACTCAGATCTCTTAAAAGTTTCCAAAAATGGTTAAGTGAATTTCCATAATAATGTTTTTGTTTGGTTTTTTTTTTTTTTAAAAGTCTCCTTTTATAATAAGGATGTCTGCAGAGCTATCTGCCCTCAATTCATGCTGTCATTGGGATAAAGGAGATAAATTGATGCAGCAAGACTTCAGGCACACTCTCGTGCCACTGTTTCTTGAAAGCACAAAGCTAAGTTGCACGTTCTTTGGACAAGTTCAAAGCAACTATTTGCAGCATCTCTTTACCTGCTACTGATTTTCTTTGTTTCTTCTTCAGATTTATGCGATCATGAAAGAGTGCTGGAACAATAATGTTAGCCAACGCCCTACCTTTAGGGATCTTGCTCAGCGAGTGGATCATCTAAGGGAAAACATGGGTGGATGAGGAAACTTACCCTTCTTCAGAGGATGCGTTGGAGTCCAGAGCAAAATGTACTTGGTCTGCTGTGAATAGCTGGCATATGTACACACACACATCTTACCTTTGCTGGAAGTAAAATATGTGTGGCAAATATCATGTCTCAATCTGCGTACTGAGGAATCCTGCTGGTTTTCTTTATCAGGATGTATTTGTTATGATGAGGACATGTTGCAATTCTCAGTAGGGAGAGAAATTATTTTTCTAAATAAAATCATCTAATATATGGTCAGTCTGCAACACCATTATTTGCCTTACTTGGCAATGCAAGAAAAGAGATGACTAAAAACAATGAGAAGACAGTGTATTTCCTTGTCAAAATGGTGATGCCATTCTAGAAGTGTTCTCACACTGCATATATAGTGACCTGGCACCCTGTTTTGTGTGTTGCACAAGGGCTTGTGTGTGATAATACAGTTTTACAGTTTTTAAATTGTTGATGCAGAAGTGGCTTCTCTATATAACGAAACAGAAGAGGTTACTTAACCCAGAACTTTTAATGTGCCTGTCTGAATCAGTTATCAGCTAGCAATATATGCAAGGAGATATAAGAGGCTGTGTGGTGCACTCTACGTATTTTGAGGGAAAGGGAGCAAATCATTCTTAATTTGGAGAGCCAGAAAACCTGCTCATTCATGTGAAAATTTTAGTCTAAAATGGAAAAGCAAGCACGTTATCCAGTTTTTCTTACTCTTCCTCCAAGTAAGTATTAGATTCCATTTATATAATTAAAGATACAGTGATAACAAGTAGAAGTGAACCATTTTATACAAGGCAGTGTCTTCAGTTTGTTTCCAAACTTGAAAAAGCCACTTAAATGCTGCTTTTTAATTCTTTCTATCTATGTAAATTTCCTGCACTCAGAAGCATATCTATAAATTGAGAACTCTTTAAAGTAGACTTGAAAATCTAAAAAGTGCCCTCCATTTCATAGTTTCTCACTTTGCCATTAAGACGGTCACCTTATACCTTCCTTCCACTATTTAGAAAAGAATGCTTATGGCCCAGTATCTGAGACAGCCCGTGACAACCACATCAAGTCTATTTTGTAATGAAGTGACCCAAGTCACCTCCTGTTTCTTTCTGAGGTAATATCCAGCATATGATTACTTGGAAAGAAGAATTACAAGTGCAATTGCTCCACACGCAGTGGGAGGCAAGAACACAACCCCAGTTATTGAGAACAGGAAGGACATCAGAACTACCTGAACAGACACCTTTTGCTGTGTAACTCAGCTTTTTAAATAAGTCTAACAAAAAATTTATGGACAAGACGACTTTTCGGTTTTGCCTCCAGGCATAAAACTTGGGGATAATTTTCATATCAAAGCAGTAAGTTGCAGGGTTTGTTTATTTTTAGTTCAAATAATCTCTTTTGGTTGTATTTACTTAAGCATTATTGTTTGTGAAATACAGTACTTGTTCTTCTTGGACTTTCTCTGAGAGGGTCCAATTAAGGGGATATACAGCTTGACAAACTGACCTGACAGCCAGATTTGTGTTAATTAAATATTAACTTCTTTATTAATTTGTGGCAGTGAATCAGTAAACAGAGCAGTTACTTTCGCTGTGGGGCCTCCTTAAGATTTGTGGTTAACCACATCCAAATTAACAAAAGTGGCCTCTTAAAATCCTTACTTTGTGTAACATAGTGCCAGTATTGCCGTGTTTTGTACCACTATGATGTCTCTGTCCCACAATCACTCGTGTGAAATTGCAATGTTAGGATACGGGAGATAGCTAAATAAGGAGGTCAGCATCAGCCCTCATTTTGCCTGTTGCATTTAATAATCATTCTGTTGACTCTCTTGCCACCAAGAACTTGCATAGATAATTGTTTTTAACTAATTTCATAATCAGTTTCTAAGCTGTAAAGAACTTTAAAGTGCTTTGTTCAACGTCTGTTTTCTCTGTTTCTCTACATTGCTTTGAAGATTTCAAATCTTGTGCAAAAAATATCTTTGCGTTTGTAGTCTCAGTTGTGCGTATGTGGATTTTGTAAAGAAAGAAGATAAAGCTTTAAAGCATTGAAACAGCATTTTAGCTGGATAACATATGCAGGAACAATGTAAAATTTGCAGTGTATGACAGTAGCTAATTGGTTTCTGATGTGTAGTAGACTAAACGTAATTTATGTAAAAAATCTCAGGGAAGTTTGTGAAATGCAATGAAGAAATCTTCCAGACTGCTATTTTTTCAAGTGAATAAAATGTCTTTTTCTTGTTCTATTGGAGTATGACTGATTGCATAGTCTGTTTGATTGCATAGATAGTGTTGAACACAAGGATCACTCTTAGGTGTCTCATGGACTTATTTTTTCTTTTTATGTTAATAATGTATAGTTTTTAGAGAGACCCTTATCATTACACTGCAGTATAATTTTGTTCGTTTGGTCAGGAGCACACAGTCTTTTGCAACAAGTCTCTCTGTTTGTCTGGAGTGTTCTTAGTTGGGTGAATAGGACCAAGTAATGCTTAGGACCCTTGGGAGATATGTGATTATCTGTATCATCAGTGTTTAGGTTCTGGAGCAGACCAAATGGTTTTCTCAAAAAGCTGAGCTTGCTGCTGCCTATTGTAGTAGCCTTTTTTAGGAAAAAAAAAAAAAAAAAGAAAAACAAGCAAACACACAAAAATCCAACAGCCCAACAACAAAAAATCCTCAACAACTGCATTTCAAAAGCTATCAGCAGTGTTGTATAATGCTGTATTTTTATATAGCCTTTGTGTTAGCAGACTCTGCTCTGTGTTAGAAACTCTTCAGTTGGCATTGCATTTGTTAATACTTTAAGTGTAATCATTATGCTACCAAAAATACTGTGATGAGTTTTCTTTTTTTGTAGAAGTAGTGCTGGTTTATGCATACGTGACTGCTCCTGTGACGTAGAACTGAAATATTAACTACTGCTTTGCACTTATATTTGATGTGAAAGAATCTGTGAGTGCACAATGTATCTTATAGAAACTCTGCAAACAAGTGTTCTCTACTATAGAATTGATTTGTTGTCTATCAGTGCAAATATGTTAAGTTTCAGAATTAGTTTTTAAATATGTTCCATAGCCTTGCAACAGTCACGTAATAAGCCAGAGGAGGAATGAATTTTCAGGAAAAGAAACAAATATTCTTGTTGAGTCCTAGGATTGATTAAAGGCTTCCATAGTTAATTGTTACTGCATGTACAGATTAATATAACTGTAAAAATATGTTTAAATTATTTTAATTTTTCCAGAAATTGTTTTTATTTGTTGGCATTTGGTTGAGATGTTGACCCACTGCCTTGAAGTGTATGGGGAAAAATGTTACTGCATGAACCATGAAGAAATGTAACTCTTGTGTAACGAAAGCAAGCCTTTTAGGAGTGTATGATCACAAAGACCTGGAGGATAAAGTTCTGAGAGCAAGACTGACAAAAAAAGGCTGATGCTCAACACAGAAGAAGCTTTCTGAAATGTGAAATGCAGAGTGATCTACCAAAAAACAGTGTCTACTGAAAAGGCCATACCATGAAAAATATGTGCTAATAGACTTCTAAACTGTGTATTGTCTGCCTTAAATCTAAAATACAGAGACTTAACTTGACTGAAAAAATACAGCTATTACTATACCAAAAGAAACTCCTTAAGGTTGTGCCATGCCAGGCAGCAATTTTGAAAAGGTGTTTGGCTAAGAAGTTTCTGACTTTCGCTTTTTGAATTAAGAGGTTTGCAGTACTTTATATTAAAGTAGAAAAAGTCTTTTTAAGGAAGGGTGGAGAAGAAGGCTCCAGCTACGTATGGTTGGACTTTGAACACTTGAACACAGGGTTTACTGAAAAGAACATGAAAGGGATACTTTTTTAGAAAACTCTGTATTGATATCTGAAACTTAACTGTGTGTTTATTTTGAGTTTGGATAGTGAAAATAAAATAACCAAATACAATGAATGGCACATGCCTGCCAAGACTTTCTTTCATATAACACCTAAAATTAATTACTGCTGTTTGAAATTGGTACTGAAGAAAACTGGTCCGGTTTCAAGGGGTGGAGTGCAGCACATACAATTTGTGACCTTCCCTGAATAGCCATATGTAATGTTTGTCTTTTGGAAGGAATTCACATGTACCAAAGTAAGCCAAAATTATTTCTTTTGTATTAGTTTCCATGTTTGTGCATGATACAGATGCTCTCAGAAAGCCATATGACCTGTTTTAACTGCACTGCACATCTGACTTCTCAAGTGAAATACATGATATGCTGCACAGAATTCACTCTAGAAAATAGAAATTTGTAGTCAAACAGCAGCCTAGAAAGCAAGAATTCTCATATTAAAGACAAACAGCATTGTAAAACTTGGGAAAATCCAGGTTTAGTATAACCCCACATATGCACTTCGCAGTCTCAGATGTTGCTGATACAGGCAGGTCGAAAGAAACAAGACTGAAGACTTAAATCTGGAAAATGTTGCAATAAGTGATAGGATCTGGAAGATGTGACCTGGTCATAAGCCGGGCCCTTTTTTTCACTCTTCCTTTCTAGAGTATGTGTAAAACTGTAGTGCTCCTTAAAAGTCTTCAAAACTAGCAATAGGAGAGGAGGAAATGGGTTTATGTTGTGCCAGGGGAGGTTTAGGTTGGACATTAGAAGAAAGTTCTTTGCTAAGAGAGGTGTGAGGCTTTGCAACAGGCTGCCGAGGGAGGTGCTGGTGTCACCATCCCTGGAGGTGTTCAAGAAGCATGTAGATGTGGCACTTCAGGGCATGGTTTAGTGGTCATGGTAGCTGAGTTTTGATAGGACTTGATGATCTAAAAGCCTTTTCCAGCCTTAGTGGTTCTATGATTTTAAGTGTCTCCGCTATATATAAATTAATGCACACGTGGATCCCAAGGGTCATAGAGTCTGGAGATGTGGGAGCAAAGCTTGCTTGCTCTAGGTGTATAAAGGGGGAAGGATCCTTGAGTCCCTAAGCTGTGTGACAAACAAGAAAGGGCATTGTGCAGAGGCACTTTCTGCTAGGCTTTTGTGAGCCCTGGGCTCATGCTTCTGGAGTGCATACTTCTACACTACGACTGTGGTAAAGACTGTGGCAGGTGTAGAGATAATTACTTTTTTGTAATGCTATGATTAAAAAAAAACACTATTAACTACTTGAGCTAAATTGTAATTGTTAAGGAGTTTCAGCAAAAGATGTAGAAAGCATATCTGTACTTCTAAAAATGCGTATTAATGGAGCATGAACTGGAGCACATTCAGCTCATATTCAGGAGTATGATGTCTTTAGAACAGTTTGGTGAATGGATAGCTGATACTGAGCTTCATTGCTGCATTTTTCTTCCATGAATCATAAATTGAAAGCAGAATGGTATCTAATATTACAAGGCCTGTATGAGATTAAATTTCAAATATCTGGAGATTTTAAAAAAACATCTGCACATCAGGGGATACTGGATATACTCTTTGTTTCTCAGGACTAAAGGTTTTATTGCTTTGCTGTAAGCTGTGTGAGGCAAAAGTTAAAAGGAATTTGATATGGTAAGGCCATGGCCTCTTTGTGAAGGCTCTTGAGACATCCCACGTTGTAAGTTCTCTGGACAACCACATTATTAGAGGAACAATATTGTTTAAGAAGGCTGTCCTGGAGGATTTTCAGCTTCCTGTGTTGGGAGTCCTTGGCCCTTAGGAACTTGTGGCTCCAGATCATGTCCCGCTAGTGTGCTTGGTCAGTAAGCATAATTTAGACCAGGCCAACCAGGATTGTGAATGTGGTGGCAAAGATGAAGCCTAGCTTTAGCATGAGAGGGGTGCAGTGCATGGACATGCTGAGCAGAGGCATATGGAAGGGAATGTGGTAATCCAGCACTACACAGGGAGCCACTCCACATTTGAACTGAGCTGCCATTTAAACAGCTTTGTGGTGAAGCAAGTGGGTGGGAGGGAACAAGGCAGTCCCCTGGGCTTAACTCTGCTAGTACCTAGATACGATATTTTGGGCTGTTTGCAGATGATTGTGGGTGAAATGGAAATCCTGTCCCATTCTTGGTTTGCTTAATATAGTAAGCTTGGCAATGTCAAATGGTTTGGTGTTACCTTCCCCTTCACAAACAGAAGTATGCTTTTTCATTGTGTGTTTTTTCGTTGCCAGTCTCACCCATGAGACTGAGGGCCCACTAAGGCAGACCCACCAGGTGCTGTGCAGGATAATGCACTTTCCTGGCAGTCAATTGCGCTTTGCCTTCTGAAACAGCCACCAAGCTGCACACTAATTAAATGGTTTTGAAGCATCAACAAAGGCCACAGGAGTGCATAGATGATTTCGTTGGGGATTAACTGGCCAAGGCAGAAATTATAAAAACAGAATTATTTCCATTTTCCTGAAAACCCCATCCTCAAACTGTATACAGAACTAGTTAAGGTTTATTTACAGGTTCTAATTCGGTCAGGAAATCTTCACAAGGATGCTTATGGGCAAGTTTAGTGATTTAGGAAAGTCAGGAAATGGAAAAGGCTAAGCTACAACACAGCTTTACCCCGCTTATAAATCAGGCTAAGTAGAGAATCTAAGGGAACAGGAGGCTTTACTCACAGAGGTGAGGTAGGAAATTTAGTGGTAATCCCTGATGAAGTTCTCTGCAGCAGCCTTCTGAAACTACAAGCTAAATCCATGTTGCGGATCTATGAGGCAAAAGTCCAAGACAAGTAAAAAAACACCAAAGTGAGAGTGTCTAAGATGCAGCTTCCACGAGGTAAAAGATTGTGGAAGCAGCACTGCCTTATCAGTGCAGGGGAGAAGCCAAACTGCTGTTGTGCTGCCCAGCTCAGGTAGTGAGCAGGAAGTCAGGCTGCGAGGTGTGGTCTGAGAGAAGCTGGGCCCAGGTGCTGCTGGCAACTCTATCTTAAATGGACCTAGGCACTTGCCAAACTTGCAGACTTGTGGGTGAGTGATACGAAGTATGCAATAACAGGACTACAAAAGTAGGAATGTTGTAAAGTGGGAACTTCATGCTTTTTTCCTCACCCTATGATTTTTGCTAGACAATTTGCCATATATACTGGGCATGAAGCATCCAGCCAACCACCAGCTGATACCAGCGCAGGCTTTCCCACGAGTCAGGGAAAGGGTGGGAGAAAGCAGTTTTCATGCCTCCTCCTTCCCCCATTCAAACCTTTGGAAACAGAGTGGGGAGGAGCGTGGAAAGAAGGGATTTGGAGTGCCCCACAACAATAGACACTTAAGAAATAGGAATGTATATGATACCAAGAAGACTCTAAAACTCTAACAATCTTTTATAAGTACCTTTCTGAAACCCATCTAGGCAAAACTTTTAGATTGCTCCAAAACACTTCTTTATTCAGCTTATCTTTACCTTGCTTTCTTTTGTGTGTGTTTTCAGATATTTAAATTGTGCGGTTGAACAGGGAGGAAGATGTCAAATGTGTTCTGCAGAGTGCCTTAGAAAAAGGACAGGAAAAGGAAAGAAAATCCTCTTTGAGTTCAAAATGCACGATCTGTATGTAACAAGTACATACAATCAGTATTGGATGGGTAATGTGTGACCGAAGGCTGTATGGTGAGAAAAAAATTAACATATTTCATTCCCTCTGTAATGCACTGATCACTATATTACTGATTTCTTAAGAAGAAAAAAAATTACTACAAGTGTAATACCTATTAGTGATTTTGCTTTGTCTACTGTTTTACTAGACCTAGAAAACTTTATGATTTTTTACGGACCCTTTGTAAACTTTTATTAAGAAATTAAAAACCACATATTTAAATTAGTTAACTGTAATGGAGTACACAGCTCAAGTCTGTTGAGATTCATTTAAAAGTGCAGTAATTTCCCCTCAGAGGAACTGCAGTTAGCAATCATCTAGCATATCATGAGGTACGTGACACTAAATTGAGTAGTGAAGCAACAAAAGCTTAACATCTACATCAAGAGGAGACAGAAAGAACAGCAGTGAAGATCTCATATAGCCTCTACAGAAATCTTATACCAATTGTCACTTTTCTTTGCTCTTCAAAAGTATTTTCAGATTCAAAATTACATTCCTACAGTCTAAACACACTGCACATTGTCCTACATCAGTTGTGTACAATTTTTTTGTCTGTACTGCTGCTTTTATATAGTCGAAGACTTCTGCAAGTTCTTGCCTCAGTTTTGTTTTGTCTGTATAAAACAACTGCCCTTTCTGCATGCCTTCTTTGCAAGCTGTATTTTTCATATCTTTGATAGCTCATCACTGTTCTACAGAATTCCTCTTTCCTGAATTGTCGNTGTAATGCACTGATCACTATATTACTGATTTCTTAAGAAGAAAAAAAATTACTACAAGTGTAATACCTATTAGTGATTTTGCTTTGTCTACTGTTTTACTAGACCTAGAAAACTTTATGATTTTTTACGGACCCTTTGTAAACTTTTATTAAGAAATTAAAAACCACATATTTAAATTAGTTAACTGTAATGGAGTACACAGCTCAAGTCTGTTGAGATTCATTTAAAAGTGCAGTAATTTCCCCTCAGAGGAACTGCAGTTAGCAATCATCTAGCATATCATGAGGTACGTGACACTAAATTGAGTAGTGAAGCAACAAAAGCTTAACATCTACATCAAGAGGAGACAGAAAGAACAGCAGTGAAGATCTCATATAGCCTCTACAGAAATCTTATACCAATTGTCACTTTTCTTTGCTCTTCAAAAGTATTTTCAGATTCAAAATTACATTCCTACAGTCTAAACACACTGCACATTGTCCTACATCAGTTGTGTACAATTTTTTTGTCTGTACTGCTGCTTTTATATAGTCGAAGACTTCTGCAAGTTCTTGCCTCAGTTTTGTTTTGTCTGTATAAAACAACTGCCCTTTCTGCATGCCTTCTTTGCAAGCTGTATTTTTCATATCTTTGATAGCTCATCACTGTTCTACAGAATTCCTCTTTCCTGAATTGTCGTGTCCAAAACTGGGCATGTCAAAAACTTTCTCCCTGAACTGCAGCTCAATTTCAAGCTGGGTAATTCCCCCTTGAGCAGGGACATTTCACAAGCTTTGAGAATCATAGTNCCAGAACTGCACACAGTACTCACTTTTTTCCTTACCTGAGATGAAATCTTTTATTGCCCAGGGTGGAGAGATTCCTTACCCATGACAGATCCTCATTAAATGAGCATGCTGAATTAATACCAATCCATGTAGTTACTCAGTATTATTATAAGCATCGTGTAGATAATTCCAGGCATAAACCTTTATCCAAGTCTGAGACTAATACTGAATCTAGCCACACCTACGCTCCAGAAGGAGTTTAGAAAGGAGAGGGTTTCCCTGGATATCATGAGAAGGCCCTCTAAACTCTTTGTATCTCCCATATCTATGTGAGTCATTTTAATGTTTCTTTCTTTTCTAAAAAGGCTTACTCTATCATGGTTATTCTTTTTCACTATGCCCACCATGTCTGCGTCATCAGCCAGATCTTTCGTAGTGGATATAATCGACCAGAATAGTCTCCTCTGGTTGTTTTCTCCATTTTCTGCAGAATGTTTCAACACTTTCCCATAATCTTCTGTGTAGTCTGTCCTTATGTATTGCTTTCTCATCAAAATGATAATTGAGATTTCCCATTAGTAAGAAGTTTTTATGCTTTTGATTAAGTCCTTCAGTAACTCAGAGAAAGACCCATATCTGTTAGCTTTATTTACAGCTTACCATAGTCCCCCTACATGACAGCAGTATTGCTTTTGTGTTTCTTTATGGAAAATACCTCAGGAGGTTCCATTGCTTGGCACTGGGAGAAAAAGATTAAAAATTACAGAGGTAGAGAAGCACTTGAGCAGTAACCTTTAGTGCCAAGACCAGCTGCTGCCCAGCTCAGTAACTTCTGCAATGCCAGAAGCATGTTGTCACAGGCAAAGTCTTTACACCTGTTCTAAAGGGACACAGGTAATAACTTTGTGTTCACATTTGAATATGCCACTGCAGTATGATGTCAGGAGAGGTGAAACCATGGTAGTCCAGTTCTGGTGCAGAGCCAGGCTTTCTGGACAAACAGCTTGTCTAGACAGAATAGTTCCTGAAAAGGTGCTCCTCAGTGCCAGAAGGGATGTATCATTTGCTGGCTGAGATTTCACAGAAACTACAAGGATCTGGAGAGTTCCAGGTCAGATAGTATATGCCAGTGAAGTCAATCCAGACAAGGAAAAGAGTAATTTCCTGCTGGGGTCTGGTTTTGGGTGGTCTACTTCAAAGGGCAGTACCCAGGTAAATTTGCAAAGCACAAAAGCTGTAAGCTAGGTTTTGCTTCTCATCTCAGTTTCTGTATGTGAGAGACAGATGCACTTCACTCAGATGTGTTAACAGTGAAGTACTCCCGGAGGGTCATAGACACACAACAGATGTTATACACTTCAAGGTTAAAACATGAGCAGAGGCTGCAGCTGAACTTTCAGCACTGCAAATGAAGTGTAAGAAACTGACAGGAAAAATGCAAGCAGCGGGGAGGTTAGACCGAGGAAGAGAGGCACAAGCACAGACTAGAGATTGTACTTTGTTTCCTACTGGTGCTGACTCTGTAGAATATGTATGTCAGAAAACAGTACCGGACAAGCACATTGTGATGGTGCAGTGTTTGATATCAAGACTTGACTGCAAAGGAGGTGGCACAAAGCAGTCAAAGTAACAGTTAAGTAACTGTGCAAACTAAAATCCAGAGAAGGGAGCTGACAGCTCTGGTGTTTGTTCCCAAGATACATAAATCTTTCCAGATGTGATGACAATATGACACAAATGAGAGAAAAATCCTCTTTCAGATACCCGCTGATACTGGTGAGTGGTTGCAGAGCAGCACGAATTTATCCAGGCTCTCTTCTGCTGAATAGGAAAGGAGTTTGCTTTTTCAGTCAAATCTGTGCTGCCTGCTGAGGAGGAAAAAGCATAGTCTCCTGAGAGTCTTCTGAAAGGTCAGGATACTGGTAAGTCTAGGTCTGTCTCTAGCTTTACCACAGTGCAGAAAAAAAGGTTAACTTATTTTCCTGCCTACCCAGCATAAGTTAAAACAAACAAACAAAATCCAAACAAAACAAAACCCCAAACAACCCACCAAACTAAAAGAATAACTCCTAAATCTAGATTTTTTGCTTTATGATTTAAACAACTGTCAAGGAGAGCAACTGCTCAAACAAGACTAGACACAAAGGGAGCCATGTCCTCTAGATCTCTGAGTTTTGTTAGATAGCTCTCCATAGCACATTTAGCATTGTGTGTGTAGTCAAACTTACATCTTATCATCATTTGAGGTACTTGGCTTTAACTATACCATGATCGTAACATTACTTAATGCTTTACATAAAGAGTTCTGACAGGTTTTAAGCAAGGTAATAGCAGGGAACAGAGATGGAAAATCTGTTGTATATACTGCTGTGGATTATTTTCATGTCTTTGAGAATTGTTCAAGGAGTTCATAGTCAGACCTTACTCAGAAAAACAAACTCTTGCAGACGCAGATAGCAGTGCTCATCTGGGAATGTGCTGATGTATCATTTTGGACTCATAAACTCAGCTGGTCGGAAGATGGCTCACATGTCTTAATAAAATAACCTGGAAACTGGACACTTCCTGTGGGTTAAGACTATGTCAATGGGACTGTAATTTCTGTAAGTAGGAATGCTAAAACAAGGCTTTTCTCACTCGCTAGTTGCCCTGTGAATGAAACAAGTTGGGGGGGAAGCTTATTTCTTGTGGAAAAAAGAATACTTTTTCTGAACAGCTATGATGGTAAATGCAGTATGTTGCTTTGAGCTGTTGCACTTATGTTTATGTCGCTGTATACACATGGTAGTACTCTCAGAGGAGATTTCAGCAGAGACAATCTGGTCTGCTGTTTGGATCAATATGCCATCTCGGAAATCAGACATTTTGAGTTGTCTGCTCCAATGTGTTTGCTTCCCCCATGTAACTAGTTGGACACCTCATTTTATGTAAAATGTTTGCTTCTGGTCTTAAAAAAAATGTATTTGGATACTGAGTCATGTGAGCAGAAGCAGATGGCATTCTCTAGACCTGTTGCAGTCAAGCTACACACAACTGTCACCATAAATAAAATATTATAAAATACAACCTACCCACACAGAAAACCATAGAGGCCTTTGAAAACTCAATTTGCTTTGAAAAAAACAAAAAAAAAAAACCATAAACCTTTGTACACTCTAGTGTATGCACAGAGTCAAATACTTCCCTTACCTTAAAACACTGAGTAAACTTCAGTCTGTGCCATGGCTGATCTGCTACAGCTGTTGCAGACTACAATGAGGCCTACTAAGAAGCCAGATGAAAAAAACTTTGCCATTTTTCTGGGTTACAAACACTGACCTATACCTCTAAAAAATGCCTATTTACCTGAGATAAGGACTCCATTTTCTGTTTATAATTCTCTCTTGGCCTGAAACAATTAATCTTGAATAGTAATTTCCACTTAAAGATGTAGTTAAGCATTTCAATTTGTGGCCTTAAGTTTTGAACAGAACAACTGGGATTTTCCACTTGCCTAGTTAGACATAGACTGTTAGTAAAAACTACAAATAGTCTGTTTCATGCAAGGTATATGAAAGCCTGTCTCACTACACATGTAAGCGGGGTACCTGGACAGACTGGTACTACTGGAGCAAGCAAGGACAGCAAAGACCATATTCACCTTTCCCACTATTCCTTTTTAAAAGTTTGACAGAAGCTTTTCTAGCAACATGAATAAAGCATACAGACTAATTTTCAGTTTCATCAAGCGTGGCATTTTTACATCTTCCTATATCTTACGAATTCTATGCAGCACTTAAGTCTTCACCTCACTAAGGAATTTAGGACTAAAGCCCTAGATCTTACTCCAATATAAGAAATACTTCCCCTCCTCCTGTATTCTTCAAGATAATCCTAGTCTAAACTAGGGTTCTCTACACCCAAAACTATTTGTGGGGTGAAGTTGTTGGAAATTGTGTCACAACCTAAACACAGAGGAAGGGTTTGCTTAAGACTGTTTAGGGATATCTAAGGAGTGAGTTAAGGCAAATTGACACCAAACAATTGCAGATTTATTAATTACATGTTCATGCAGTTCACTTTGATCACACAGTGGCTCCTGAAGCCGGTAAAGTGACTACCTAACATGTGCCAGAGAGAGAAATAAGCCTAGATGTAAGAGGAGATAAGTATCACCATTTCATGTTCTACCTGTGTGGTCCATGTCTTCTTGGTGGTTAGTGCACACTGACACTTCATGGTGCCACCTTTTATTCCTGAACTTCTCTTCATTCCCTGCCTAGGGGTAGTTGGTAGAGATGGCCCCACAGCAGGGTGGATGATGCACTGTTTGTGTGATGGCACAGGTGCATTAGGACCCCAGTTCAGCTGAATGACTCTTGGGACACCTGCATGTTACATTACAGGGTGGTCACAAAATGGTGAGCATGCCCGTACTCCAGGTGACCACTGCTTCACCTTTGTGTAGGCTCAGTTGTACTGAAATGTGGCAGCAGCTGCTTTGATCTAGGACAGCTGTAGGCACCTGAGTGGTGTCTGAATCACAATGTCCTGTTCCAGGAACAAACAGTCACATTTGCTCAAATACAGAGAAAAGGGAGCACAGCAGCTGACAGAAACAAACCTCTGGGGCAATGCAGCTTCCATACTAAGCTACACAAGTTCAGTTAGCTTGTTGCAAAGAAAACTACAGCAGAACTTCATAGTTATCTTCTCCAACCAGAATTACAGAGAGCATCTTAGAGTCACTGATTAATTTTCTTCTTCCATGTGCTGGTTTGAGGCTAATTGGAATATTTTAATAGAGAAAATTATATTACAGGCTGTGAAAAGGAAACAATGGTGATGTGTGCTTCACTGATAGGCTTGCTGAGATGTTTAAGAGTAAGAACTCAAAACATAGGTGAGTGAGTCTCTGGGGCACAGCATCTCAGTCTAGCAGCTTCTGGCTTTTTCTCCTCTCTGCTGAGTA
The DNA here is from genome assembly GCA_013399055.1 of Ramphastos sulfuratus. Taxonomy (NCBI): domain Eukaryota; kingdom Metazoa; phylum Chordata; class Aves; order Piciformes; family Ramphastidae; genus Ramphastos; species Ramphastos sulfuratus. The sequence goes on along the minus strand of WBNM01017665.1, from coordinate 8,870 downwards.
ATCTCACTAACCACTTTTCTTCTAACTCCCCTGGCCGATTGTTCAAACTCACCCCATGCGTAAGGCAAATTCTTAAGAAGAAAATTAATTTCTTGCTAAACGTTGTAACAGTGATGAAAGAGATGGTATTTTTCACCTGGAAGATAGCAGCCTTCATAGTGAATGCCCATTCTGCCCCATGTCTACTAAAATCAATGCAGTTTAAAAAAAAAAAAGAGGCTTGGTAGATGCTCAAGTATGGGAATAACAACATCATATTAGGAAAAGGAATAAACAAGTGATGCAATAATTTCACCAAGCAATAGTTCAACTAAAGAACAGAAGAATGAAGCCAAAAGTACCAGCTGTGCACTCTAAGCTACAAAGTGTATTCTGAATCACTTACTACTGCAAGGCTAAATTACCATAAGCACCATGAAAGGCAGAAAGATGAAAAACCTCAAGTCATCAACAACATAGAACTACAGTTTGTTACAGCTGAGTGAAACAGGCAGGAAGGCAAAATTCTTAACAACTACAAAGATGAAATTAGCAGTAGCAACTTTAGAGAAACGTCTAAAGTAGTGCAGACCAGCACATCATAAAAACACACAGGAAAGTGCCTGAGTATCTGTAGAACAAGCTGGAGCACATCTACTCTCACTTAGCAGTAGTATGAAAAAAAAATAGGTAAGGTAAATAAAGAATAATTACAGTATTACCGCTTCACCCACTAACTCTGTTAGCCCATCTGTGAGTTTGAAGAAATATTTTGGCTGCAAGTGTTGTATTGTGGTAATGTTTCTAGAGAAATGACATTGCATAAAACCATTCTGCTGTTACAGGGAAATGGAAAAAATTGTGTTCAAAACAATCAAGCTGAGTCAGTGCTGAGTGGAGTTTCAAATGGCAAACTGTATACAGTGTCTACTGCTTTGTACCATGAGTCCCATTTCAAGAACATCACTGGATGTCCTTTCTGTTGATAAAAAAAGAACAAGTTGGTAATGGTTACTATAATAGCACTTTAATGAAACATTTGAGTTTTCTACAGTGTTACAAAGGTATAGTACTTTTGTAATGTAAATTTTAAGGTTTGACAGTGAAATTAAGAGATTTAGTAAAAAACACAAATTAAAAGTTACTATAGCAAACCAAAGTCATGACAGACAGTTACATTGGTGATTTTTTTTTAAACTTTTTTTCTTATTTAAATAAAATCATCAGTATTGACTGGCACGTACAGATAAAATACAGTGAGTTTTCTTCCTCCAAAGAAGTAGCATTGCAATAAACACTGATTTCATGCATAAGTGCAGAGAGGATTTTAAACTCTGCATATAGTACTAATTTCAGCTTTTGTACAGCCCCATTTACAACACATTCCTGCCAAACCCAGAGATTCACGTTTTCTTCTAGGATACCCAGCCCAAAGATAACTGTTTGATCCCACGGGATTTGCAATTCCTGTTCCTCCTCTGTCATTCTCAACAGTTTCCTCTAGCTGTTGAACAAGTTCTTTGAAGTCATCTGCCACAGGTACATATTCATTATAGTCATTTAAACTATACAAGTCCTTAAAAGTCTCCCATCCAAGAAACGGACTGCTTCTCTGAAACTGCTCCAGTTCAGGACCCAAAATTGATTGCAGCTTGAAGTTTCCCCAGAGTTTGTTGTTTGCTGTTCGTACAGAATCTGTTTAAAAAGAAGACTTTTTCAATTTCAATGTGTAAGAGTATCAAAGAGAGAGCATAGCTCTAAGAATATCAGTAAAGCCTTAGTAATAAGCAAAGCAATGTTATGTAGAACTGCCCATACTACAGTCTCCACTCTGATTTACTTACAGCTTACTTCTGGGGAACCTTTACATCTTAAAGGCTACACTGCCTGTTAAATATGGAGACTTACAGGGCTGCAACTGTGGCTGAGGTATAGACATCCTGTCAGAACTGCAGTGCTACTGATACAGAAGTCTCAATAACTTTACAGAAACAATTTTGTTGTAAAGGTACACACAGATCATGTGGCTCATTAATTCAGTGAGACCACTCCTCTCCTATGCAAAAGCACACCAACTAGCATCCTCTGAAGAACAAATATACAATGAACTAAATGAACAGAAATTGTATGTAAACTGCTTTTCACAGACTTTGTACCTATTTTCAGCCAGTGCTTTCCATTCAAGTATTTAATTTCTCAAGGTATAGCAGAAGCTTGCAGATTTTACTTACATACACTTCGTGTCACTAACTGAAGTGTTCTCAAAATACCAGTTCTACTTCTGTAAGGCAGAATTGCTTACTTCAGCTCACATGGAAAAAAGCAGCTCCTTTCATTCTTAAGTTAAATTCAGACCAAGTGGTCTTAACATGTTTTCTGTTTCAGCAAGTCCAAAGAACATCCTGCGAATGGTACACTTTAATATATGTCATTGATGTATAGAAGCTAACCTTCAAATAGAACAGCTGCCTGAATGTGTAGTTGTAGCTACATTGCAAATTAATCAATTACTCCTCTTTAGGAGTCTTTTGGGGGACAGGAGATTTTAGTTAGTGGGCAGCACAGTCGGGGATCCTTAGCGACTCGTGTTCTCAGAAGCTACTGTTAATGTTAAGGAAAACAAAGTTTGCTGGAAAAGAACATAGAAAGACGCTGATCATACGTGACTTGTTATAATTACAAAGGTAACTTCTATATTCTACTCGACCTGTTATGGGGATAGAAGGGAAGGGGAAAAAAAAACCAGGGCAAAAAACTCCAAAGAAATCCAAAACACTGATTTCATTAACTGCCCGAGGCAGTTAAGCCTTGTTTAAGGCTAATTGTTTAAGCCAGGGAAAAAGAACCTCTTCTACTGCACACTTCATCCATAATTCCAACTATTGTCCTTAAAAAAAAAAAGTTACTTTCACTATTCAAAAGATAAACATAGAGTTATAATTTAAAACTGCTGTTACATTGCCATAGTTGAGAACACAGCCTAAACCCCATCTGCTTACATTTCCTTCAAACGTTGGGCTTGGAACACGTGACAGTAAAATTTGCTGAGGAATATTTTACTCATTAACTGTTTCACCAAACATCCCTGAAGTCGCTGCCCATTTTAAATTGTAACCTGACGGTCCCATTCAGCCTTCAACATGCAAACTGTTTCGTGCGTACCAGCACAAAAGATCCCACATCCACCAACACCCCCAACAGAGCCCAAGAACAGCAGCCTATCTTTAATGCTCCCGGGCAGAAAGAAAGTGGAGCTAGGTTTCCTCAGCCTGAAGAATTACCGAGCTTTAAGAAGGAAGCAAAGGCATAGCAAGACCTACTCCTTACCGCTTCCAAGGTGCGCTACACCTCCCTGCATGGCCAAGAAGCAAAACACTGAGCTGCTGATTGAGGTTTATTTAAAGAGAGTTTTGTGAGCCTCGGCCGCAGTGGGGGTTATTTGGCCCTTATCAGAGCCTTGTCTTCTCGACAGACCTAAAATTATCTTTGAAAGTTATCACTGCTAATAACGGCCCAGAGCTTGCCGTGCCTTTCCCTCCAAGTCTTCATGTTCTCTTTCAGAAATCACGGGAAATGCTAGCCGGCATCAGGAACGAGAGTGGAAGAAAGGGACGGGGACGCGGGCGGCTCAGGGCGGCAGGAGCGAGAAACGCCGCGGGGCTCTCGCCCTTGCCCACACTCCCCGATTCTCTCTTTCTCCTCATGGGACTTCTGCCGAGCCGGGCAAGGCGTCTCGAGAGCCACCTCTGCCCACCTGGATGGGCGAGCGGTGCCGCAGCGCCGGGACGCCTGAAAGGCTTGCTCCGTCCGGCGCTGCCTCTGGCTTCGCCCCGCCCACACCCTTCTGCTCGTCGCATACTCACCGACCGCGGGCGCCGGTTCCATCGCCAGCAAGGAGAGCCGCTTCCAGCGGGACCCGCCGCAGGTGAAGATGACGGCGCGGATAAACTCTCGTCCGCAGAGCTTCACGCCGTAGCCATCCCCCTCGCCCGCGGGGAGCACAGCGGCCGTCGCGCCCCGGGTACTGGGCCGCCCTGGCGGCACCGCGCAGAGCAACGCCGCCGCGGCACAGAGGAGACGCAGCTTGGCCCCCATGGCGCCAGCCTCCTGCCCCGTCCCAGTCGCCCCNGGACAGCTGCCGCAAGCCCGCGTGCCGCGCGCGCTGTAGCCGGCGGCCGGCTGCCTCCCGCCTTTTATGGGCTGAGGGCGGTACTGAGTCACCGCCCCGACCCGGGCCCCAGCCCCTGCCCTCGCCGCTGCCGGCCGCAGCTCTCTCGCCGGGCGGTCCCTGTTGCTGAAGACGGCGTCGAAACGCCCTCGAGCCGGACTCACTCCTCTGTCTGCCCTTTGCTTGCTGTCGCGGCTCCTCGCACCTCTTTGAAGATACAAGTATCTTCAGCCTCCCTCTTCGGGCGCCCGGCTCCCCACTGGAGCAGAGAGGAGCGCCATCCGCTCTCCCTCAGCTTTCCCTGGACCAGTTCCCGGTGCTCTCTCGAATGATTCTTAGGTTGTGAAAAATTTTAACTCGTCAGTTCTAAGCCTTGCAGGTGCAGACTCAGCATAAGTACTCCTACATCCTAAAAATGTTAGCCAGAGCAAAACCAGAAGCAACTAAAACCAAGTAAGTAAAAAAAAAAAAAAAAAAAAAAAAGGCAGAACTACTTAAATGTGGACACTTGAGGTGGCCTGAGTGCCTCTCAGGTTTGTCACTCCTTTGGCCTGTGTTCAGTGGCATCCGAGTGTCAGAGATCTCAGCTTCCACACAGGCGCCCTGGGACCTGGAGTTGCATGCATGTACATTCAGCAGCAGCCCACAGCAGGCTCTCAGTGAAAGGCTGATGTGCTTTGGACCAAGCACAAGCAGCTGTCCTAGGAAGTAAACTCTGCCTTTGGGTGCTTTTTTTTTTTCCCCTCTTCAGTACCAGAAGTGGCTCATACTGTCAGAAAACAGAAGAATTTATCTTTCTAAACATTTATGCTCAAGGGTTATGCTTTCTAACCCTTGAATATTGTTCATGTATGCATAAAACTTCTTAAAACTCAATCTAGGAGGAGAGCACAAACAAGACGCAACCACAGTGTAATTAAAAAAATGAATATTCATCCACAGTGGTGAAGATATAGGCTCCAATCATCTTTTTAAGGGAGGATTTGGATGCTTTACCTTGAACCGGATCTGGAAAGAGGTCACAAAGGGCTATAATGATGTGCAACTTTGCAAAGCTGCTTATACTTGGGCTTCTTTTCAGCCCAGTCTTAAATGTTTTAGAGAGTGGTATCACTTCAAGAGTAGATGCTATCTATCATTCAGGCTGCTACTAAGATGCAGTCTGCAGTTATTGAGTCCGACAATCATAGAATCATAGAATGGTAAGGTTAGAAGGGACCTCAAGGATCATCTAGTTCCAACGCCCTGCCACAAGCAGGGACACCTCCCACTAGTACAGGTCACTCAAGGCCTCGTCCAACCTGGCCTTGAACACCTCCAGGGAGGGAGCAGCCACACACTCCCTGGGCAACCTGTGCCAGTGTCTCACCACCCTCACTGTAAATAATTTCTTCCTAACATCCAGTTTAAATCTCCCCTCTGCCAGTTTAAGCCCATTGCCCCTTGTCCTGTCACTGCAAGACCTTGTAAATAATCCCTCCCCAGCCTTCCTGTTAACACCCCCTTCAGATACTGGAAGTCTACTCTAAGGTCTCCTTGAAGCTTCCTCATCTCCAGGCTGAAGAGCCCGAACTCTTGTAGCCTGTCCTCATAGCAGAGCTGCTCCAGCCCTCTGATCATCTTTGTGGCCCTCCTCTGGAGGAGGATCCTCCTGGATTCTTCAGGAATCCAAAATTCCTGAAGAATAAACCCATTGTTTCTCCCTCAAAGTCTTAACTGCTATTCTATTACAGACAAGTTGATTCTATTACAGACAAGTTGTGCAGGTATAATCATGATGTGCATTTTTAAAGAGACCAACAGCTTTATCTTGTTCATGTGGACTTTTTGTGTAAATACTCATCACATCAGGTCCACATCATGAACTCTAAATAGTCTTCTAGGCAAGGGAGTTGTTTTCACTGACTGGAGAGTTGTAATCCCGTACAAGAATACTACCAGGATTTTCAGGGCAGTAAGGAAGGTGCCTCCTAAGTCAGGCACTGACTGACATGGTCAGCTTGCAAACTGAAGCTCTGAAGTAACTAGTAGCTTGTAAACTTATATAAGTTATTTTATACTCTACTCTGATTTGCATGCCCAATATTGGTTCCAGTCCTTAAAAGGACCAAAACTACGTCTTTCTCAGAGCTTTTACCAGGAAATTTTGAGAGGTGTCCCCAAATACCAGGCTAATTTGTCACTCTAGCTGGCTTTCCACATGCTTTAGTTTCAGATTTAACTGGACCATCAGTTACTGTGGTGCTGCATCTAACTCTCCCTAATCAAAGGCAGGCATTATGTGGCCAGCTTTTAGGTTTGTTTTTTTTTGAAGAACTTATTTTTTGCTGTCTGAAAAACATAACCTATGACTACAGCTGCTAAATCCAAGTGCTCAAGAGACTGGAAAAACAATAGTTCAAAACAGTTTTTCTGACTTCTCCTGTGTCTTCATCATGGCTACTGAATATGAGAGAAAATCCTTTTTGTGCTTTGCATCATGCTTGTTGGTAGGTGACAGAGAAGTTGTCAAAAAGGCCCTGGGGGGAATACTTTTTCAAAGACATTCATAATTCCTCAGAGGAGCCCACAATGCATGACCCTTTATCATGTGTTCAAAAGCACACACTATGAATGCTCTCTTTCTAGGACAGAAGACTGCAACAACAGGCAGCAAGTTAATTGGTTTAATTAAGGATCGCATCTGAATGAGCTGGCAGTAGTTTGACACTGCTTAATGTTACTATGCTTAATGCACTTTTACTGGTAGGGTGTATTGCTCAGCACTTTTCCTCCAGCCATATTTTAGCAACACTGTCTCTGCACCTAGGCCTTTCAACTCTACCTACTGTGACTTGAATAGCAGGTTATAAAGAAAGCTGCTGTTAGTCATATAACTTCAAATCATACAGGATTTGACAAAGAAAAACCTAACTGGCAATCCCTCAATAATTTGCCATGAATTTAAATGAGGTCAGAAGCTAGGTTAATCTGTTTGTCATAGCTAGAAAAACAACTTCTGCTCAAAACAATACATGTAAAAGAAAATAACTTTTCTGAAGTAACTATCTACCTTCTTACTTTTGTGTTATAAAGAATAATCCTGAGTATTCTTGCTTTCCTAGCTTGTATCAGGAAGAACATGGCTAGCAGGTCTCACTCTACTCAACACTGGTGAGGACCACACCTCAGGTATCAGTTTGGATATATTAGGAAAATTTCTTCACAGAAAGGGTTATTAAGCTTTGGAGTAGGCTGCTTAGGAAAGTAGTGGAGCTACTAATCCTGGAGGTATTTAAAAGACGTGTAGATGTAGTGCTTAAGGACGTGATTTATTGGTAGTGGCTCAGCAGTAGTGGTGGGATTGCGAGCTCCAGGCAAGTGGTTGGACTTGATGATCTTAAAGGTCTCTTCCGGCCTCAATAGTTCTATGATTCTATGAAGAATGAACAACAGCAAAGCAAAGAAATTAAATCCCATTTGGAATCTGCAGGATCTTGCAAGATAGGTATATCCAGTCTATGGTCTCAATGCAAGTATTTTGTATTTTTTCATTTCCTAAAGTAAAGACGATTGTAACATTTTTTGAACCTTACACTAACTACCAAATCTGTTGGCCAATAGCAATGAAAGTTTAAGGGCAGAGGATGTTTCATGAAAACAGGTGACTAAATAGAGAAGAAACCCCTTAACAAAACCTTCATAGAATCATAGAGTGGTAAGGTTGGAAGGAGACCTCAAGGATTATCTAGTTCCAACCACCTGCCATAGGCAGGGACACCTCCCACTAGCACAGGTTACTCAAGGCCTCCTCCAACCTGGGCTTGAACACCTCC
>WBNM01017663.1:0-73354 GCA_013399055.1 Ramphastos sulfuratus | reverse complement strand
CTGTAGATGTGGTGCTTCAGGACCAGGTGCTTTAGTGGTGATGAGAATCAGGTTATGATTTGACTCTTAAAGGTATTTTCCCACCTTAGTGACTATAAGCTCCAGCATCCATTTGAAACACTCCTCCAGGATCACACCAGCTACTTTACCATTCCCAAGAAGGAACAAAAATTCTCCTTCCACTTGCTGTGTGTGTAGTAAAGCTGCTTTCCAGAGCAAGCTATGAGTGTCCCTGCAGAGGGACACATGGTTCTTGGTCACCACCATCAGAGACATCACAGTACAGCACAGGGAGCTTGGCATTCAGAGTGATCAAAGCTTAGAGAACACAACATATGAATGGCCACAGACAATTATTAGCTCCATAAAACATTTCTGCAGCACCACAACTTTAGCTTGCATTTCATAAACAAGATCAGAGACTCTCTGACCCAGAGAGACCCCAGTCAACAGAGCATACAAGCACAACCAAACACAAAAAAGCAGTTGTGAGAGGGACTCAAGAGAGAGGACCAAGCATTCACCAGGAGCTGGCTCAGCAACAGCTGTCAAAGTATTGACTTATTCTACCAGTATCTGCTGCAGAGCTTTGCTGAGTACACACAAATACCTCCATCTCTCTGATGAGGAAGCACAAAGTAATGATGTGACTTACCTGTTTCCACAAACTGAGGTCAGGTTGCAGCTAGATCCTTGCTCCAGGCCAACCACAATACCCAATAAATAGGGAGAACAGCCAAACAACCCCTCTCTCACTACACAATCACCTTGCTCCATCTTAACCCTCCAAGTGTTTGCCCTTTGCTTCCTGATTGGCCCCAAGAACCTGAAGCAGCAGTGTGTGGGGAATTAATCACATCCTCTTTAAAGACTGCTGATTAACATTTCCATCACATGCTAACAAGTCACTTTCTGGCTTCAATCTGCTTTCCTTCATTATAGGTTTCTGGACACAAAATTTATATATTTATGAGAAACATTAAGCATACAAACATCTAACTACAATTTACAGCTGCCCTGGCTCTGTGGAGTTTGTGTAAAGACACAATGTATTATAATATAACATTTTGAATGGGCTCCTTAGAGCTACAGCTCTAACCACATCCATTCCTTAGATCACACTGCGGGTTGCCATCATCATAAAAATCACAGCCAAGACCAGGCAAGTGGATTGATGCAGCCTACCTGAGCCTACCAAAACTGGAGGAGAAAATCCATCACAAAAAGAAAACCAAAAAAAAACCAAACCAGCAGCAAAATGATACTGCCAGGACTTCCAGCACAGACACAGGGTGATCTTACCTCCCACAGTGAGAGTTTATTGGAGGAGAAAAGAACTAGGATTGGCATTTTGGGCAGCAGGCTAAAACATAGGAGAGCTAAGCAATAAATGAAGGTGACTGAGTCATACACATAAAGATGTGGATGAAGGTGGGCACCTAGAATAAGCATTCTGAACAGGAGCCAAGCCAAGAAGCATTCTGGCCTGTGTATCAGGACCAGGGAAGTGGTTGTCCCTTTATACTTAGCACTAGTGAGGTCACAGCCGACATACCATGTTCAGGTTTGGGTTCCTCACTCCAAGAAGGACACTGAGGTGCTGGAGTGTGTCCAAAGATGGGCAAAGAAGCTGGTGAAGGGTCTGGAGAATGTATCCTATTAAGAACTGGGATTGTTGGGTCTGGGGAAGAGAAGGCTGAAGCAAGACTTACTGATCTCTACAACTACCTGAAAGGAGGTTGGGGTGAGGTGGAGATTGGTCTCTTCTCCCCAGTATCAAGTGACAGGACTACAGGAAATGGCCTCAAATGGTGCCAGGGAAGGTTTAGGTTAGATATTAGGAATAATTTCTTTACTGAAAGAGTATTGGAACAGGCTGCCCATGGAGGTGATGGAGTGAACATCCCTGGAGATGTTCAGAAACCACACAGACACTGCAGTCTGGGACATGGCTTAATGGTAGTGCCAGGGTTAATGGTTGGACTTGATGATCTTGAGGGTCTTTTCCCACTGAAAAAAATCTGTGGTTCTGTGAATACTTCTTGCATTAAATGCAAGAGAGAGGTTCCAAGTTTCGAACAACTTGACTCCTACAAAGGGTTCTGCAGCTGGACTCATTGCAATGCCCACGAGCCCTTGCATTTAGCACATACATTCAGCTCCAATACATAATACGATAAGCGCACAAGAAGCTTGTTGCAAGAAACACACTATACAATGGCATAGTAATTAGAAGCATCATTCAGACAGATTTTGATTAATATCTATTTACTGGGAGGTGCTAATCTCCCAAATAAATATCCTAAGCATGGCAGGAGATCAAGAGAGGGGATTCTGTCCCTCTGCTCTGATGAGAACTCACCTGGAATACTATGTCCAGCCCCCAACACAAGAAGGACAGGGACCTGTTGGAGTGAGTGCAAAGATGGTCAGAGGGCTGGAGCAGCTCTCCTATAGAGACAGGCTGTGCAAATTGGGGCAGTTCATCCTGGAGAAGAGAAGGCTCTGGAGAGACCTTATAGCTACATTTCAGTATCTGAAGGGGACCTACGGGGAGGGTGGGGAAGGACTGTTCAAAAGGGCTTGTAGCAATGGGATGAGAGGCAATCATTTGAAACTGGAGCAGGGGAGATTTAGATTGGGCATATGGAGAAAGTTCCTCACAATGGGGAGAGGCTGAAACCCTGGAACAGGTTACCCAGAGATATCAAGGTGCAGCAGCAAGGTATTGTTAGTGGGGAACAAGAATTAGCTTTCATGGGACATTTGTGATTTTGTATTTATTGTGAGGGTCAGGACTGACAACCAGTACTGGTGCCATTACCTTGAGAGAAACTGTCTTGTCCTTGGGAGAAGAGTGGTTTTGCCCTTGTTTTAGTCTCCAGTTATTGTAGACAGTTGTGTGTGTTGAACTGTATGAAATAATTAGGGATTTATTAGTATGTTCCATGCCTATGTATGAAATGGAAATGAAGTGCTCCTGTTTACTTGTGGGTTTGTTTCTGGAAAGCCCTCTCAGAAAGGCTTCCCAGGACATTATCAAGCTTGAAATATTCTTGATGATCAAAAGCTTAGTGACTAAGGACTATAAAAAAAAGTATGTTTTGTCCTGCAGCTGAGGGCATTGCTCCAATAGGAAGACTAATTTTCAAAGGGGGAGTTATTTATATGCCCTGAAGGGTATCTGTGAATACCAGAGAAACTTGTGAGAACCAATATGGAGAAGGCTGAGATAAACAAGTTTTTTGCTTCAATGGCAATCTCTTTTCCCACATCTCACAAGTGGGAAGAGACTGTGGAAATTAAATCCCTCTCATCAGAGGTGGAGACCCACTCCAGGAACCTGAACGCACCTATGTCCATGGGGCCCAAGAAAATGCATCCCCAGTCCCAGGGGATGTAATTGCCATACCATTCTACATCATCTTAAAACAACTTGTGGCAGTCAGGCAAAGCAGCAAGTGACTAGAGAAAAGGAAACATCACACCCATCTTTAAAAAGCATGCCCTAAGGATCCTGGCAACTAGTGACTAGTCATACTAGTGCCTGGTAAAATCATGGAACAGATCCTTCTGAAAGACACATCAAAGCATATTGAAAACAGAGAGGTGACATGGCTCACCAAGGGCAAAGCATGCCTGACTAACCTAGTGGCCTTCTGTGATGGAATGACTGCATCAGTTTTCAAGGGAAGAGCTATAGATGTCATCTACCTAGACTTCTCTAAGGCCTTTGAAACTGTCACCTCCAACACTCTTGCTGAAATTTGAAGAGATATGGGTGTGATGTGTGGACTGTTAGATGGATGAAGCGTTGGCTGGATGGCTGCGTGCAAAGAGTCAGGGGCTCAGTTTTCAAGAGGAAACAGATAGTGAATAGTGTGACCAATATCATTTAATATCTTCAGCAGTGGCAGAGGCAGTGAGATTGAGGACAGCTTCAGCAAGTTTGAAGATGACACTGAGTGCTGCAGTTGAGGAAAGGGATGTCATCCAGAGAGACCTTGGCAGGCTTGAGGAGTGGGGCTGTGGGAACCCCGTGAAGCTGAACACAGCCAAGTGCAAGATCCTGCACCTCAGGACAGTACAAAGTGGAAAATGAAGAGATTGAGAGCAGTCCTGCCAGAGAAATTCTTGGTAGGTAAAAAACCGGATGCGAGCTGGCAATAAGCCCTTACAGCCCTGAAAGCAAATTGCATCCTGGGCTGCATCCAAAGAAGCACTGCCAGCAGTTCAATAGAAGTCTCCCTTCTATTCCACGCTTGTGAGACTCCAGCTTAAATAATGTGTCCAGCTCTGGGACTCCCAATACAAGACAGACATGGACCTCTTAGAGTGAGTCCAGAGGAGGGCCACAGAAATGGTCAATGGCTGATACCTCTTCTATGAAGAAAAGTTGAGAGAGTTAGGGCAGTTCACCCTGCAGAAGACCTTATTGTGGCCTTTCACTTCTTAAAGAGGTCTTAAAGATGAAGAGAGACTTTTTACAAAGGCATGTGTTGACAGGACAAGGGGGTAGTGTTTTTCAATTCAAGGACAGTGGATTTTGATTTGGCACAAGGAGAAAGTTTTTCACAATAAGGGTGATGAGGCAATGGAGCAGACTGCCCAGAGAAGTTGTGGATGTAGCTTCCATGGAGACATTCCAAGTCAGGCTGGATGAGGCTTAGAGTAACTTGTTCTAGTGTGAGATGCCCCTGAACACAGCAGAAGGGTTTGACTTGATCTTCAAAGGTCCCATTCTATGATTAGCTCTGTTATTTGAAACTAACCTGGAAAAACAAAATTGGAAATGTCAGAAATATTTTTCTTAGGTTTCATAACTCCCCTTAAGTTTCATAGTCCCCTTCCATTCACGCCCAGTCAGCAGAAGCATAGGATCGATGGTAAGCATTAAATCAGCTTTTGGTACACCAAACATTATGCACATGCCAGTGCTCAGATTGCAGAAGTCATGGCAGCAGCCTGATGGGACAGACAGGTGCCTTAGAGAAGGTGCCATTGAGTGTGTCAGGAAAACATTCTTTCTGTGCAGTCATCTGCCCCTCCCTGCTGATTTGAAGATGCAGACTCCCTTCTGCAGGAGACATGGAGAGTGCAGTTTGTATGTGCTTGCTTGCAAAGACAACAGACTGCCTTTCTGAGCAAGGATGCATCCAGCAGCACAGGCAGCAGGCAAGGCATGGCTCATCAAGGTGAAATTTTACCCTGATGAGAGCCTATGAACAAGATGAGAATTTCTGAGCTGTGAGTAGCCTCATCTGCTTTCAGGGGTGACTCCTGTGTGTGTGTTTGTGTGTCTCTCTTAACTGGTTTCCCAGAGTCACTCGTCCAGTGCTTTGCACGATCCCAGCTCCTTGGCTGGGGATAACTGGGAACTAGCAGTGGGAAAAACCTTCCAAAATGTGTTTGACTGTGCAACAGATCCCAGGGGCCACCATCTCTTTGGAGACAAAAGAGCAGATGACGAGCTTTAGAAATGGTCTGACTTCTGTTTAACTGCATTTGTGAAAGGATTTTTCCCAGAGATTCTGTGGATATGCAAAGTCTATTGGTGGACACAGATCCCTACCAGGTACATTCAAGCTATAGCCACTAGAAGAGGAATTGCCACAAGGGATCAAAAAAAATAGCGAAAGAAGTTTCTACCTTGATACAGACTTCACCTGCCTTTGGGGGTGCAACCCCCACCTCCTTCACAGACAGAGGTTTGCCCACAGCCCAAGCAACAGCAGCTTTGCATCTGATAACCTGGAAGCAACAGAGGGGATTACACTGCATGGGAACATTTGCCTGTGGTGCGTGCTCAGGGACAGACATCCTAGAATCAGCTAAGGAGAGCTGAACAGTGAGTGTCTGCATGCTGGAGCACATGCTGCTGGAGCTACACAACTGGTCTGTAGGGCCTGCTGGGTGGGTGGGATTTAGTGGGAGTGCTCAGCTGTATGCCAAGTGATGTTCAATAAACACTTGCCTAATGTGAAGTGTGAAATGGGGAGATGAAGTAATCAGAGGGCAAGGCTTATATTTTCCCTGGAAGCTTTGACCTGAAAAATCCTGCTTGCCTTGTGTCTGCAGGACAGAACTTTGGGGAGTTCCTGAGTGGAAGGGCTGAGCTGCTGCAGAGCAGGAAAGGCTGGAGGCTGTGCTAGGGAGGATATCCTCCCCACAGCACTCAGTGCTGATACTCTGCCCAGTCTTCGGCTGGTCTGTGCTAAGAGGAAGGTGATGATGGCTCTGGCACCTCTCCTGTTTGCTGCATAAGCACAAAGTTCCAAGCTGACTTTTGGTAAGTGACTTGGAGAAGATCTTGGAGTCTCTAGTGTAGAGTAGATTTGACAGCAACACATAAATCTCTGTATCTTTGGGCCAAAAATATAGCAATTTTTAGTACCGGTGGAAATACCTCTTAGGAGCTTTGTTGTTGGTCTTTTAAGACATCTACAGTTCAAGGTATCTAAGAAGGGATAAGGGATGGTCCCCACCTGGTTGGTGACTAATTTTTTCCCTTGCCAAAAGAACAATTTGTGTATGACATCTCCCAAACTTTAAGCTGATCACCCAAAGCTATTTTGACATCAGCAAAATTGTGCTTGAATCTTGAAAAGGGACAAAGCAGGGTCAAAAATAAATGCAGGAGATGAGTGGGTGGAAGAGTGCACCTGTGAATTCCCTGCCAAAGCAGAACCAAAGCAGGGCTGAGCAGGAGGGTGCTCTCCAGAGCAGCAGGCTTTGGAATTTCCATTCCTGAGCTGAGAGGCAGAGCAGGAGAGGAATGCAGTGCCTAAGACAGTTCATGACAGAAGTGCTGGTCTGTAAGCAGCAACTAATAGAATTGAAAGGGGTTTGATGAGTTGGGGAATGAGGTGAGGTGAGAGTGTGCAGCAGAGGTGTGTGGTCTGAGCCCTTTTCAAAACACTTTCTAAGGAGTAGGGCACCTTGGAAAGGAATATGGGAAACACATTGTCCTTACCTTTCCAGAAGTGGCCATGTGGTCTCAGCAGTTGCTGCAGGAGGCTGGAGGGAAGCTGCTACTCCTCTGATTGAAGCCCTGAGTTGCAAAAACAGCCCAGCTGTGGAGGTGGAGCACTCCTAGGAACCCTGTGTCTGCAGGTGAAGTGAGCAAGAGGCAGAGCGGAGGGAGTCCTGCTGTGGGACTGTCACCAGAGAGCTTGGAGCTGTGGTTAATCTTGGTCCAGATCTGGATACTGAGGAGCAAGTTTCAAGTGGAGGCACTGGATAGCAGCCAGAAGCTATGAACGGGTGATAGTCGTGCTCCATGGGTGGCAGGCTGAAGTCCTGGAAGAGGCTTTCATTGGTGCCTCTGCCTTTATGCCATGCCCTGCCCTCCCTGCCTGGAAGACACAGGAGAGCTCAGCTACATCTGGCAGATGTGGAGGAAGGCATTTGGCAGCACTGCTCAGTCTGCCCTAGGGCCCTGTGCTGGTTTGAGGCTAACTGGAATATTTTAATAGAGAAAATTATATTACAGCCTGAGAAAAGAAAACAATGGTGATGTCTACTTCACTCATAGGCTTGCTGAGATGTTTAAAAATTAGAACACAAACATAGATAAGGCAGTCTCTTGGTCTTTCTCTGGGAGCTAGTGGGTCCTCTCCTCTCTGCTGAGTAACCTCACTAACCACCTTCCTTCTAACTCCCCTGGCCGATCCTCCAAACTCACCTTGCACGTAAGCCAAACCCTAGGGTAAGGTATAGGGGTGGGAAGAAGGTGGAAGGGTGGTTGGGAGCCCCTCCTGGGCACTCTGATTTCTGGGAGGGGTGTTGTGTTTCTGTATTACCTTTAACTTGTATATTTCTATAAATATTCCTGTATATTGTGTATATCTCTGCTTGTATATTGTGCAGAGCTGTAAATAGAGCTTCAGTCCTCAACTTCCAGCTGGCTGAGTCTTGTCTGGGTGATTTTACAAAGTGTGGGGGGGCAGGGAACTCCCAAACCATCACAGGCCCCCTTGTGACCAAAGGGTAGCATTTGACCTGGCTGCAGTTCATGCAGAGGTATTAACAAACCGATTCAATGTTTTTAATGGACAGTTTGTGCTTTGATAGGGAGTGTGGACCCTGCTTGTNAACTCCCAAACCCACATCATCAGGAAACTTCCGAAACCCCAAGGAGCCTAGGAGCTGAAACTGGAATACCTCTGAGTCAGAGAGCCCTTGGGAAGCTCTGTCAGAGGCAACAATCACACAAACAAATTAATCTTCAGCTGTATGTGGATGGGGATCTGCAGGGAAAAATATTCTAGGACAATAAAAACTATCTGTTGTTCCCTGGTCAGAAGCTACTTCATTCCTCCATGTGGAGACAAAACTAGATTGCTGCTTTATAAAATGTCCCTAGTAAGAATCATTTGCTGGTGTTATTGTTTTGCACCCTAACAACTGTCCTAATAAACATACGAACAGCAGGTGTTTACTATGCTTGGCAGATTACAACAGAAATGGGCTCAAGCCAGGGGGTTCATTGTACTTTGCTCCCAAGCTCTTTGTATCATGTATCTGACACACGGAGGGTACTTCACTTCTCTATACTCCTTTTTTTCCTCACAAGCTAGGTTTACACAGGTCGTCTTTGGCTTCTGTTGAGGTAATGAGTTACATATACAACAAACTACCTTGGCCTCCACAGAAAACAATTTGTGAGAATACTCTAAGAACAGATATTATGCTTTTGTTTCTGCTAAATCCTTTTTACTACAGATGAGCTCAATTAAGTGGAATTAAACCCTCTCTCTTCCTACTTTGAATAGTGATCCGCTCCGCACTGCTGGTTCACACACAATCTACCTTGAATCAAATTGGAGCTTTTCAACTGAACTACACCCAAAAAGAATTATTGTATGATCTAGAGCAAATTTTCAGATCTGACTGCTGAGGTTACCTCACAGAAAGAAATTCCTGCGGTTTGAGTCCTAACTGCTGTCTAAACTGATTTTTTTGTACATGTTAAAGTGTAATCTCATGGTAAACTTATTCTCAAATCATTAACCTATCTAGGGTACTCAAGGACACTTCTGCTGGCACAAAGTCAGTCATTAGCATGGAGGACCCTTACCCCACAGGCTCTTCTACCCAGCTACCCTGTGTGCAAGTGCCTGTAAGCTCTGATTAGTGCTCTCAAAAGATAAGTCAGTGTTGACCACACTTACTAAAGACAGAAATAGCCTCTGCCCGTTTCAGTGTTACAAATGCAGAATGCAGTAAGATGCTTTATGTTTGATTTCTTGCAAAGTGTTGCCAGCAGCCTGTTACTTCCCACGTACTCTGTATTCACACTTTAAGGTTAAGAAACCTCCCCTTTATTTCATGGAAACAAAGAACAATGTATGTTGAACGTTTCTATTTGATGACATTGTTTCCCAAGCATCAGATGCACTTGTACAAACTAGCCTAGAACCACAGTGATAAAACAACCATCCTGTGATCTCCATGAAAGAGGAACAAGGGTTAAAAAAAACCCCAACCACAACACACTAGTTTTATATAGAATACTTGACAGTGTTTATTTGGTAAAATATCCAGTGGGTGAAACCTTTTCCAGTACCTGGGTCTACGATTAGATATCATTTACTGAAATCATTAATTCAAGCACATAGTCACCATAAATTTTAATCTCTGCAGTAGCTTCCAGGCCAAATCACTCAGGATGGATACATAGTTCTGATAGAGTTTTACTGTGCTGAGCTGCACACACAAATCTATGAAACTTACAGTATTATGGAGGCCCAAAGAAAGAGTTTCCTTCATTTTTCTTTTATTAAAAGATTGCATATTAAAAGCCATTTTAAAAAAATCTTAACCTCCCATAAGACCTGTGACAACAGCAAGTCCTGTAATTTGTAATCAGCTTCTAAAAGAAAACTACAGCACAACAGAGAATTTCAAGCAAGAATCAAGAGAAGGAGGTATGAGGAAAAAGATTAATTTATAAAATCTGTGCTTGAAGTCTGAGGTTTGAGCTTTATTCTCTTATTCAAAGGCAGTGGTGGAAAATCTTCCAGATATGTCTTGGTTTGTATTTATCAGTTTCACTGGAAGACAATGAAGTTTGTGCTGATGCCTGAGCCATCTGCTGCTCAACGCTGGGGAATCCTAGAACACCAGGACACTGCGAATACTGCAATAGGAAATGGCACGTTAGTGACTGCTGAAAAGCTTCTGGGCTAATATCAACAAAACACTGCTCTTTTTTTTCTGAAAATCTAGGCTACTGTAGTCAACAACAGTACTTCCTCCCTGCCCCTTCTCAGACCCTGCTTGCAGCAAAATGACAGAGCCAATGTTCAAACCTTGCTGCAGATGCAAAGAACAAAGTCATGCAAGACTGCAAAGCCTCCACTCATCAAGCCCAGGGCTTCTGTCAGTTTATCACCAAAACACAGACTAGAAAGTCCTTGGAAGTGGGCTTAGACACATCTTTCCAGTTACAAATGGCTCTAAGGGTAACCTCTGAAAGGCGCAGCTTATTCTGAGCTGAAACACTGAAGTGTTTCACTTAGTGAAAAAGCAGCAAGCCTCTGTCTTCAGGCTGTCAGTATTTTAGCAAAGCTGATGGTGTCTCCGTCCTCAACACTTTCTGTGTTCAGTAAAATCTAAAAATACCATTTACAGCAAACCTAAAATACAGACAGTCAAAAACTTAAGTGCATGCTGGATAGTTAGAACCTGAGAACAAAACTTCAGGGGCTACATTTTTCTGTTACATGCCCTTTATATTTAGAGCAAGTAACACCTAAAATAACTGCTAGCGGACAGCAACGAAAACATGAACGTAATGCTCCAAAGTGTGTATGTTGTAATCAGCTCTAGCTTTCAAACAGGGCAGTGCCCACAGATACTAAGGTACACAAATGTATTTCTCACTTCTACAGGAATTTTCAATTTATGAAGACAGTCTCTGAGCTGAGCTGAGCTGTCAGAATATTTAAGGAATGCACAAGAATTAAGTTCTGAATTTGCAACACACATATATACCAAATACCTTCCATTTTGAAAAGCTCTGAAGTTCAAGGTAGACTTCCTTTAGGACTAATTGCACTGGGACTCTGTTCCCTAACTCACAAGAGGAATGGTGAGTTGCTCTTCCAGTAGATACTGTCTATTACTGCTTGTCATCCTAGAACACTTCTTGGAGTGTTATGTAGCTCACCCCTGTCACTCTAGGGCTTGGTATTCCCAGGCTCCCTTATTTATATGCTCTTTTTCAATGGGTAGTGTACAAAGACTTCCCCAACTGTGTAGTCTTTTCTCCCTCTGCCACCTGTGGACACATGCTGGCCAAGATTAGGGGGGACAGTAGGTAGCCTTTTCCATTCAGTGGCATGAAGTCATACTCTGGGTTCCTGTACAGCTCCTTTATATTACTTATATGTAGAATCTTTACAATTAAACAATGTTTACCTCTTTCCTGTCCTTAGCAGATCAAATCCTTCATTGATTTTGGTGAAAGGAAGTTTGTGGGTAATTAATGGATCCAGATGAAATTTTTTCTTCATGTAGTCAGCAACCAATTGAGGAACAGAATCTTTACTCTTCCAGCCTGTAAAACCCCACAGACAACAGATAATGATAAACGTTTGTGAAAACAGATAAAGGCCATGACAGCTTAAATTTGACAGCTTCTATGGCAGAATAGCACAATGAAATGTGGCAGGACATCTTTACCTTTGCAACACAGAGTGCCAGCAGGAAACATGGGATAAAGCACAGCTATTCTGCATACAACAAACCCAACAAGTGCTTTACTAGCAGAATACCACAGAGGTGGATGTGTTGTCTTTTTCTTACAAGTAGTCCTAGACAAAGCTCTCTGAAATTGTAGGATGCGCTTCCAGTGGAATTTAATTTGTCTCTGCTATTTTATTCAGGTGTCTCTTGAATATATCAGAGGAACTGACTGTAAGTGAGAAACCCTGTTATTGTAAGGAAATTTTCTGTGACCTTCAGCTTAGGGTTGAGCAAGCTAGGGCTTCCTGACTGTGGGACTCTTCTAGGAGAACTCAGAAAAGAGGAAGACCTGGAAAGGACTGACAGCAGCTGGCAAGGGGCTGAGCTGAGCTACAACTTACATAGACATCAGGTGGGTCTGACCCCTCATATCCTTTAGGGTCCTGACTCTTCATCTCTCCCACTCTCTTTCTATTTCTGTCTTTCTATACCACTCATTCTCCTTTTCACTCTTGATTTTTTCCTCCACCTCCCCTCCCTCTCTTCTATCCTTGTCTTTTCCTGATTTTCTTCCTTAGTTCTTTTTTCCCCTCCTTATGTGTTTGTATATTTTCTTCTCCTTTCCGTTCCCTTTCTATTTCTTTCTCCTGCCTTTTGCTCTCTTTCTCTCCCTTTTTTATCTTTTTTCCTTTCATTTTCTTTCTCCATTTTTTCCCTTTTCTTTTTCTCTGTATTTCAGTCCTTTTATCTCTTCTTTTCTCTGCGTTTTCTTCTCTCTCCCTTCTTCTCCACTCCCTCACTCTCCATTTTTTCTCTCTCTTCCTGTCACCATTAACTAACATTTCCCATATTTAATTCTCTTTCTGCTTCTCTGTCAGCAAAATAACTGTCAGTATTACTTCCAACAGAACAACTTAACCATTTAGTTTAGAAATATCTTTACAAGTCCTTACCTCCAAAGACAGACCCTTTCCAGGTGCGGCCAGTGAAAAGGAGCATGGGGTCAAAAGTGATCTTCTGTGCCGAAGGGGGCACTCCCACGATCACACTGACTCCATAGTTGTTCTGGCAACAGGCCAAGGCTGCAGCCTGCATTTGAATCAGAGAGCATCCAGAGTCATGTACAGTTTGCTGCCAGAGCACAAAAGTTTAATTGTCTTCTCCTCACGGCTCAGCTTGAAATTAATTTTTGGCTATTGAAACCACATCAAAGAACTTCCATAGCATCTGCTCACACCATTATATATGCTGTCATGGGTTAGGTGTGTCCTAGCTTTGCTGCTCTTCCCCATTTTCTTAGTGATTGGTGACAAACCACAGTTGGAAAGCTGACAGTGGCCTATGTGAAATTTTGTCACCCTGGTTAGGCCGGGGGATTACACTGAAGTCCCCTTTTCTCAATTTTTGAGTGTACACCTGTCCCTGCATCTCACTGGCAGGTATCTGGACTTCAGAGATTTGAAGTTAGTTTGACACTTTTCCAGTGGTTCCTCACTCTTGGTGCTTAGTGGGGTTTAGCGAAGAGAGAGCTAACAAGCTAACACTGCATTTGACCAAAGCTTTTAGTCACATACCATGGTTTCAGTACGGCCTATGACCTCAAAGGAGTAGTCCACACCTTGGCCAGTCATTTCAATCAGCACTTCATGGATGGGCTTCTTGAAATCTTTAGGGTTGATGCAGTCAGTGGCTCCCAGCTCCCTGGCCTTGGGAAACTTGTCGCTGTTGATATCAACAGCAATGATGCGGGAAGCTCCAGCTGCCTTGCAGCCCATCACAGCAGAGAGGCCAACTCCTCCGAGGCCAAAGACAGCGCAGGTGGAGCCTGGATCCACCTATAAAACCAAATAAATACAGCACAGTGTTACAGTCCAGGTAAAGAACAACATATTTTCTTACTACCAACATGCTTTCACTTAAGCCACTTGTTAATTTCAGCAGAAATAATTCACACATGTACCTACCAATGCAACAGCCTGATGCATTGTAAAAAAAAAAAAATCTACATCTGATTAAGAGAAGTTGTCTTTAAAATACATTTCTGAGACCAGGTCTTCATTGCACGTCTCAGCTTCAGGCTTAGAGACACATCTTTTTAAACAATGCTTTCTATTCCAGTGGTGTTAAGACTTGTGATGTCAGTCTGCTGGAGAAAGTGCCAGCTTTGTGAAAGCCACACTCATGTATCTCTACTAGTTAGGAGTGTTGCTTCCATATATTCCTAGACTTAAGTTACCAAAAAAAGTATCAGCTTTGTTTCTAGGAGAAATAAAGTTGTGAGGAAAAAAAAAAAACAAACAACTTAATAGATGGCAATAAATATTTTTACTGGATTTTGAAATGAAGACTTCTGAATACCTTAGAGACAGAGAAACTGAAGTAGGCAAAGTAGAATTACCTTCTTCCCACTCTGAACTCAGCAGAGTCTATACCTCCTGGCTGCCATGCTGATGACTGACTTGTAGGCCACACAATCCTGAGCAGACCCCGTAAGACACCAGAAACACCTGCCACAATACTTACCTTGGCAGTCTTCACAGCAGCCCCATAACCAGTTGAAAATCCACAGCCAATTAGACAAACTTTTTCCAGAGGAGCACCAGAATCAATTTTGGCTACGGCAGTTTCATGCACTACTGTGTATTCAGTGAAGGTACTTGTACCAATAAAATGGTGAATTATTTTTCCTTTACAGGTGAATCTAGAGGTGCCGTCAGGCATGAAACCAGAAACTGGACCAAGGCTGTTTGAAAGATGACCAGAAATAATGGCAAGTGAGATGTGTTGAAGATGATCAGTTATGCATAAATAAAAATCAAATACGGGTTATTAGTAACCCAAGAAAACTCACTCAGTTTTACTGCATAGATTCCCCTTGGTGCTTAAGCAACTGCTGCACTCCCCACACTGTGGAACAAAGAGTGGAATAACCTTGTCTCCTAGAAATAAAGCAGTGATGACAGGGGATTAAAAGAGGCAAACTCGAAGCATACAGGTAAAAACATGAAGCAAGTGTATTTAATCCCCACGTGAATGTACGCCAACGGTGCAGTGCTGGTTTTATTTCTTTTTGTTGCCCTTGGAAGATGAATCATCTTTATTACAAAGGACATCATTAGGGCAAAGTTATGATAATTAATTTCAAAATACAAAATTCCTGGTGTCTGTCATAGAACCAAGTCTATGCCATAAAAATGTGCTAAGGAACTCATTCAGCAGTTTAATTACATCTTCTACTTAAAAGGAAAATAGGAATACACAGGCGAAGAGACTGAGATAGCAACTGGCATCCACCATTAGGACAGCAGGTTGGAGGAGGAAGGTTAACAGGGTTAGAAACTGTGCATGCAAAGAATGGGAAATTATGCAGCAATTCACCAGCCCCCTTGAGTCTCCTTCCTTATTTACAGTCCTGTTAGTCTTGCATTGGAATAAAGGTAAACATTGTTGTCAGAGAAGCAGTGACACAAGCTAAGACAACATATCTAACCCTCTAGCACAACAATGATTTAATTAATGAAGCAGCACATAGCTTCCTAGTGAACTTTTTTTTACTGCTATACATTTTCCACGTCAACAATGTATGCTAAATCTCTAATAATTAATCTCTAAACATGTAACCCCTAGTAAAGATAAAATTGCCATTAGGCAGTTCTAAAATATGACTAACCTTTGACATGCTAAAAATCAAGGGAACTCTTTGATTTCCACTAAAAAATGGAAAAAATGCAGATTTTCTTACTGCACAATTTAGCCCATATTACAATTTGTTCAGTCTCTTAAATGTGTATAGAAATCCATCTCATAGCAGTGGCAGGAAGATCAGCATACTTCACTGACTTCTCAATCTACACGCTGTAGTTCAAAGGGAGTGTAGTGGAGAAGCAGGTCGTCCAGAAATGTCCTCAGAGCAACTCAGCACTCATGATCAGTGCTGTCTCAGTGCACTGGTGCTGCACACACACAAAGCCTGCAGCTGGATGGACACTGACAACCTTGATACTTTCAAAGTGACGAAACTGAGCACAGAGCCTAAATTCTGATCTACTGAAGTCAGTGGATTTTTTTTAACTGTTAGCTGCACTAAAAGAAGTTGCTTTGAGGAGCTGCCTAGTGGTTTGCTTTGCTTTATTCTTCCTAAAGACGAGCTATGCATCCTACAACCTGATTTCCTATGACCAACAGCAAAGAATCTATAATTCTGTGACAGGAAAAGCATGATGTAGGTGGAGAGCAAGCTGCAGATGTTTTTGTCAAAACTAAAAGAAATTGAATGGAAAAAAACCTGAAAATACATTGGGATTGGGACCACTGAAAGATGCGAGCAGCACACGTAGTGTCTTTTAAGACACCCTGAAAAAACCTCCAAGTTGGAACTTCTCTGCAGGACTGGCACACATGCATGGAATTGTCTTTGACTTACACAGGAGCCTGGGAACTCAGTGCAGGGCTTGTGTTCAGTGCTGTTTCGTACCTGGTTTCATGGAAGTTACTCCTTCCCCAACACTCTCCACAACACCAGCGGCTTCATGCCCAAGAATTACTGGAAAAGGCGCAACCAGTGCACCGCTTACCACATGGTCATCAGTGCGACAGATCCCTGTGGCCACAATCTGACTCGGAGGAAAGAGAACTATTTCAGCATTTAACCATGTCCTAGATGGAAGTGAAATGATACCACATACTTGCTACCCTCCACAGTCACATATGTACACAGTAAGCCTTCAGATTAAACCCTTTTTGCTTGTGTGATTCGTGTCTTTCATGCTTTGTAGTAGTCTTTAATCTGCAAAAGGAGGCTCCTTTGTGAATGTCTGCCAAGGGTTACTGAGCTCTGTAGGGAGTCTTGCATTATCTGGCAGAACCAATGTTCTAGCAATATATAGAATCATAGAATGGTAAGGTTGGAAGGGACCTCAAGGATCATCTAGTTCCAACCCCCTGCCATACGCAGGGACACCTCCCACTAGTACAGGTCACTCAAGGCTTCATCCAACCTGGCCTTGAACACCTCCAGGGAGGGAGCAGCCACAACCTCCCTGGGCAACCTGTTCCAGTGCCTCACCACCCTCACTGGAAAGAACTTCCTCCTAACATCCAGTCTAAATCTCCCCTCTGCCAGTTTAAACTCATTGCCCCTTGTCTTGTCATTACAAGACCTTGTAAACAGTCCCTCCCCAGCCTTCCTTGTAGGCCCCCTTCAGATATTGGAAGGCTACTATATCTGAAGAACAGAATAAAATAAATAATTCCTTATACTTATATATGAACATACCACTAGGAAAATGTAAATACCAATTAACTATCATGTATTGTTTACAAACACAAATATTCTATATATTTCATAGCCCTTCTATTTGGATTAGATTACAATCTATAACAGCAGTTACATAAATTATTATATGAATTATATACATTATATATAATATTATTCATAAATATTATATATATGAATTAAATTACAATTATCATATTCTATTTAAATATTTTAAATATATGTGTGTGTTATATGCACAAACATTTAAGCTGCCTATAGTATTTTGTATCAGATTTTGTCTTTTCTTTCAGGTAACGTGGAAATTTGAAACTTTGGAAATGTTCAGGCATGTCTTTACAGCTTCTGTTCTGACACACAGAGTTGAGAGGCATCCCTGTCTGCAGGGTGGTTGGAGCAGGTGGTGTCTAAGGTCCCTTCCAATCTAAGCCACTCTGTGATTCAGTGAAATAGAGTTGTCAACCTCATGAGAGCATTCTTCTTGCTTGTGTAACACTTGAAACTTGTCTAAAATGAAAACAGCTGTTGAATTCTCCTGAGAAAATTGCTGAAGTGTAACAAAAATGCTCAATACTCAGTTAAAAAAGGAAGCTCCCAGCCCTTTCGAGTTATTTCCTAGCACAGACTCAAAAAAGGTATAAGAGTTTCTTGCTCTATGATATAGAGAAATTCAGATTTTTCCCTTGTACTGTAAATATTTTTTTTCTTTTTTGGTGTATTAGAATCACAGAAACATCCAGGTTGGAAAAGACCCTCAGGATCACCAAGTCCAACCTATAACTCTATTCTACAAGATTCACTTTAAACCACATCCCTAAGCACCACATCCAAACGACCTTTAGAAGGACAGGTAAACACAAAACTCAACCTTGAAACACTATTTTTTTTTTTTTTTAAAAGAACCTCATGATGAAGATTAGGATTTGAAGCATATTCCATAGAAGGTCACTGTACTATTCACCTAGTGAACATTTCCTGAATGCATCTTAAAAATCTGTAACAATTCTGGTAAACAGCAAGACAGAATGCAAGTCACAACAGTAATTATTCTGAGTACCTTTATGCGAACTTCATGTGCTTTTGGTGGGGCAACTTCCACTTCCTCAATAGAAAATGGTTTATTGGCTTCCCACATCACTGCTGCCTTGCATTTGATAACCTGCAATCAGAGCAATGGTAAAAGGAATGAAACTTGCATTTCCAGTCACCACGCTGACAGATTCTTCCATCTTTGCATGTGAAATTCCTGATCATATCTGGGGAGGAGAAAAGGAAAACTGCAAGGAAAACAAACCCACCCCTCCCTCCAAACAACAAAAAAAGACAATGCCAAAGCACTAAGCCCATTTCCAACCCCACCTCCAAGATCACTGCTTGCTTTGTTCATATTTCTGTGATACAAAGTCTTCAGCAAGCTGAACAATATTCTTCTATGATAACCAGATACCTTACCAGCCTCTTTGCTCCTTCTCTGCTTCTATCTTCCCTGCAAAGTTATTTTTGCTGTATGGGGTTACTGCTATAATTTGTGTCTTCTTAGAAACAGGACACTGAATGATGCTATACAGCAGGTTGTGATAAACTCTGTGTTGCCTAGAACTGCCTGAACTGTCATGAGCTGAACAAAACTGTGAAAAACAGAACTCAGAGCCTAATACAAATTTATAAACATTTCATTGCAGCTTATATTCAGCCACGAGATGACAACTTCATAGAACACCTATGTAAAATGGTGTAGGACTTTGCAGACTTGAAGCAAAAGTCCCTTCAGTGCAAGATAATCCCTGCTGAGGTACCTTGCTTCTCAAGAAGGATATCTAACTCAGATGGGGTTACTCCCAACATCTAAGGCATCTTTCTTTTGTCTGTTTGGCTAGTTTGTCCATTGACTCTTTAGGCTTTGTTCAGGTGGTGACAGGCCTCTAGATGCCTCCAATCACAGAATAGTAGGGGTTGGAAGGGACCTCCAGAGATCATCTAGCTCAAACCCATTGCTAACACTGGTATGCCTAGATCAGGTTGCACCTGATGCAGGCAGGTTTTGAATGTCTCCAGAGGAGACTCCATGATCTCTCTGGGCAGCCTGTTCCAGGACTCCAGCACCGTTAAAGTAAAGAAGTTTTTCCTTAAGTCCAAGTGGAATCTTCTGTGTTCGAGTTTCTACCCATTGCTCCCCATTCTTGTCACTGGCTACCACTGAAAACAACACAGCCCCATCCTCCACCCTTTAGGTATTTATATGCATTGATAAGATGCCATCTCAGTCTTCTCCAGGCCCCAGGCCTCTTAGCCTTTCCTTGCAAGAAAGATGCTGCAGTCCCATAGTAATCATTGTGGCCCTCCACTGGACTCTCTCCAGTAGTTTCCTGTCTCTCTTGAACTGTGTAGCCCACAATTGGACACAATTCTCCAGATGATCATCTGACACTGGGAAAAAAAAAATGCACTCAGAAGAGAGCAGAGCATTGTCCACTCTTTATCCCAGGCTCTCAGACAGAAGTAGCCCAGGTTTCCACTATGCAGGCTCACTCCTAGTATATTCAAAGGTAGTGGGCCTCTTTGTCCCCATATTCATTCATGTTCTTTGGTGGTCTTTATCCATCCCAGAGCTTTAAAATACTCCAGGCCCTGGAATAATGATTCTTCACCTTGCCTGTATGGATGCCACTCTTATTAAATCCTCAGTCACTCTGTTAAGTCCTATTGACTGCAAGCATTCAGGTGATATTATCTTGAGGGGGAGTTGGACACAAATTGAGTCCATGATGCAAGAAGTTTAGGACATACATAGGTCTCCTGCATGACTGGGACCACTTAACAACAGTGTGCTGCAAAGTTCTTGAGGGGGAAAAAAAAAAACAAACAAACAACATTTTAGTATCAAAGCTTTTGAAGTAGAAACAATGGCTAATTATCAACAACTTGTCAAGTAGTAACAAAGAAACCAATTACTAGGAAATATTAAAGATATGAAATAGCACTTTGAGCAGATGGACTCAAAGCAGGAGTGAGCACAACACTTTGAAAGACAGACCTGAGAGCCTTGGACTAAGTTTAACAGTCTACATTGTCCTGGGTTGAGCTAAGGCAGAACTAATTCTGGTCAGTGACTCTGCCTTTCAGCTCAGTCTTCTCAGTGACTGCTTTTTCTGAAGCTACTGGCATGTTCTTGCAGTCTCTGCTTCTAGCAGTGACATCTCAATGCTTATAGTCCCTACCAGGGACTAATAGGCAGAAGGTTCTTGCTTATACTCGCTCCTTTGGAGACCAAGGTCAGTCCTAAACCTTGTGTACCATGTTGAGTGTTCTAAAGGAAAAGTTTGCACTAGCAGGGACTAGTGGACAGGTGACCCTGAACTGATCAACAAGGTACTTCATTCCATATATGTTATGTTCCATGTAAGTATAGGCAGTATTAAAGCACAGGGATCACAAGGGTTAAGCTTTCTTCTTCAGTGGCCACTGTCCCAGGAGAACTTGGATGAGGAAGGCTCTGTTGGTCTGCCTTTGATCCTGATCTGTGGATTCAAGAACTGGATTGAGGAATGCATCTCCTGAATCTGGTTCCTGTCTGCTGCTGAGTCCAGTCTGGAACTTTCCCAGTGCCTGCCCACAGCAGTGGTGGTGATGTAATTACCATCAGGTGGGAAGGAAGAGGATTGAGCTCAAAATTGGTTTTGGATATATTTGTTTCATTTTATAGATTTTTTTGTTTCATTAAATCTGTTTCAGTTTTCCAGTTCTTAAGTTTCTTTCCCTTATTCACTCTCTCTTCCCCTTTGGGAAGTGAGAGCTTAGGAGAACATCCGTCGCTCATCTTGTGGCCTGCTCAGCTCTAACCCATGACATGTGTCAAATGCATGCATGATTATTAAAAAAATTCACAAGTGAGGCCAAAGACCACATTTTCTAAGAAACTTCCTTATTTTTTACAAAAGGGGTTATGTATTTCTATTGTGTCCCACACAACACAGTGCTGATTTCGCAACACATGCAAAGCACAGGTGGTGTTTGTAAGAACAAACACAGCCAAAAACTCTGGGTTACTGAAAACAAATAAGTCACTTTTACAACTTGACATTGGTTCAACTATGTGTTGTGCTGATGGCTGAGTCCCCATGCACTTTCACTGATAAAAGAGGATCCAACAGA
This sequence comes from Ramphastos sulfuratus, assembly GCA_013399055.1. Taxonomy (NCBI): domain Eukaryota; kingdom Metazoa; phylum Chordata; class Aves; order Piciformes; family Ramphastidae; genus Ramphastos; species Ramphastos sulfuratus. Next base: position 52,236 of record WBNM01017663.1, on the reverse strand, counting down.
TGCAACAGCAGCACATTATCACCCATTTTATCTGGTAAGGGAAGCACTGGCTGCAGGCACAAGTTTTTTTCCTGCCCTACAAGTTACTGCAGCAGAGAGAAGGTAGGTGTAGAAACACATCCTTTGACACAGTGTAAGGATTATGCTGTTGGCCATGTAAACTCACTCCAAAGTAAACACAATCAAAATAAGGCAGTTCAGTTACATCACAGCACTTCATTTACCATGCTCAGTCCGAGGCTGGGTGAGGGACTGAACTTGGTGGATTTACCTAGGAGTGATCTACAATTAATTTTGCACTTGCAGTATATCAAAGAGAGGGGTTTTGTTTTGGTTTTTTTCTTTTACCCCTCTTGTTTTGTTTGGTTTTAGACTAGTGACGAGTCCGGCAGTAATAGCAAAGAATCCTGGTACTTTGTTAAGGTAAATTCCAGCAAGATGTATGCCTTCAGTTGTTTTCTGTCTCTGGCATCCTGTCTCTTGCAGTGTCTCAGAGAGTATGGAGCAGATCATCTGGAGTGCCACCACACATTACATAGAGAAAAATCAGGGGGTCAGACATAGTCACCGTAGGTTGATGAAAGGCAGGTCCTGCTTGACTAAACCAATCTCCTATGAATGGTGACCTGCTTAGTGGATGAGGGAAGGGTTGTTGTGGATGTGACACTTAGGGACTGACAGGTCAATGCACTCAATCTTGAGGGCCTTTTCTGACAGGAATGATTCCACAACAGCATTTCCAGGAAGTGCAAGAAGCAAGATATTGTGGCTTTAGCAGTGGTATTAACCTAGATCTCTCTTGTCACTTACTTTCTAGGTATTCATTTCAGTCCCAGCTCAGTACTGCATTGCCTGTGAATCTTACTTTTGGTCTTCACTAACTTAAGCTCCAGACTTGGTATATGTATATTCAGACTGTCCTAAGATCAGCACAACTACATCTTTTTCTTAAAAAACAAACTGACACAAAGTATAAAGAAGCTAAAAATAATTTAAATCACTGGGAGATCTCAGAATGGCAACTGACAGATCTGATAAATACATTGTTCTAAACACTTATTACATTTTATCATATTTTTAACTGCTCAATCAGAGATTAAAAATTATTTGCAAAGCCTGGGAGATTTTTCTTATTCTGGTTCTCTTAGCTTGTGCTGCTTCCATGTTTCTAGAAAATAAAGAAATTATTGCCTTGAAGAGCAAAACAACCATTTCCTAGAAGAGCATGGTGGCCTGCAAGCAAAGGCAGCTCTCCTGTACCAGCTTCCTCCTAAACTCTCACCTGTGCTATACCACCACCACTTATGGTGTCCCTGCAAAGAAACTGCATTTAAAAATGCATTATTCATCTGCAGCAAAGAAACTTTTATCATACAAACTTCTACTTACTTTTCCCGTTGTGCTCATGCTGACGGATGTCTCTGTTCCAGATCTTGCCACCACTGACTTCTTGTGCCAAGAATTCAGCCAGCTGCAAAGCAGTCAGGTTGCTGATAACAAGTCTTGTCCAATACACTGGAAGCCAGGTTTGTGAAGTCCTCCTGCAAGTGCGCTGCTCTTATAGCCAAGCCTCTCAGCTCAAAGTCCCACCCCTTAGTCAGCCAGAGTGCTAGAATCAAAGTTAACCACCCAGCTGCTAAAAACTAACCCTTTATAGTGCTTCTTTCTTACTGGTTCCTTTTTGCATCTCACCTGTGGTTGCTGTCAACATCACAGGAAAAAAACAAAAGTCCTTGGCACTCTTTCCATCTCCGTGTGAGGCTGCCTTTCAACCGCACTGCTCTCAGTGGCATTGTAGGTGCCAAGAACAAAAAGGAGAGTGGCTCACAAATTCACAGCAGAAGGGACGCAGTGAGAACACGAAGGCTTTGCTGAATTAGTCTGCTGACACTCTAAGAGCCCAGCCGACATGCTGAAACATGCTGTTATGCAAGATGCTTGAGAAGCACACATTGTGGCTGTACCTGCTGCTGGCCTCTCAGTGCTGTTCTTGCCACAGGCAACACCCTGCTCAGCTTACAAGTGGTTGCCTGATCATCAGTTCCATGAGCACCTGCAGGTATAGGCCCTATCACTGCTCACAGCTATACCCTCTCCTGGCACAGCATGCTGCTGCAAGGGATTGGGGAGAGATCAGTGTGCCTTGGCTGTGAAATTCACACCTCAGCTGGTTTTATCCCCAGCATTCGGCAGTCAAGATTTTTCCTTCAGAAACAAGTGAAAAGATAAAATACTGGATATACCCTGAGCAATAATTACTAAGCACAGCGTTCTCTCAGGTTTACCTGTGGGACTGAAATTAATTTAAGGAGTACAGGAAGAGGAGAGAAGGAGAAAGGCAGTAGATGTATGTAACCTCAGGCACATACTTCAGGGACAGCAGGGCATTCTAGTGACATCAAAGATGTAAATTCAGTCTGTTAGGGATGTGAGCTGTGTTTGGCCAGGGCTAAGAACAGAAGTCAAGAGCCCCTGCTAATTTCAAAAACCTACAGAACCAAAAAAAGACATTTGGTCTGAGGCTTCCTACAAAATCAAACTAAGAGTCCAAAAGCGACAGACTTGTCACCCATCTGGGGAATGGCAGACCTCAAAAGTTCGTTGACTGAGCTCACAAATGTCCTGATCTGTGATAACACTGCAGATAAGCTGTGACTTCTCTCAGCATGGCAAATACAGCATAGTATATTTACAGGCCTTCTGAACTGTATAATCTTTGTGGAACATCCAGGATAATCCAGGCCAAACTTTGTGTCCAGTTCTGGGCCCCCCGTTTCAAGAAGGACATAGAACTGTTTGAGTGAGTCCAGCACAGAGCCACAAAGATGATTAAGGGAATGAAACATCTCTCTTAGAACGAGAGATTGAGGGAACTGAGGCTCTTTAGCTTGGAGAAGAGGAGACTAAGGGGAGACCTCATTCAAGTTTATAAATATGTAAAGGGTGAGTGCCAAGAGCATAGAGCCAGGCTCTTCTCAGTGATACCCAATGACAGGACAAGGGGCAATGAGTGGAAGCTGAGGCATAGGAAACTTCATGGAAACATGAGGAGGATTTTTTTCCCTGTGAGAGTGACAGAACATTGGAACAGGCTGCCCAGATGGGTTGTGGAGTCTCCCTCTATGGAGATATTCAAAATCTGCCTGGATGCATTCCTGTGTGATCTTGTATAAGTGATCCTGCTCTGGCAGGGGGGTTGGACTGGATGAGCTTTCAAGGTCCCTTCCAGCTCCTGACATTCTGTGATTCTGTGATTCACCAGAGGGATTTTATCTGGGTGGAAGCAAGAAAGGTTTTATCCTGCACAAAACCTGCAGAAAAAGCTGACAAAATTTATTGTTTGGTCATATGAAACTGGACAGTTTAAAGTGCATTCTCCCCCAAGAAGTTACTTGAACATAGGCTTGTTATCACAAGTAACTTTTTCCACCAGCCAGCCAGAACAGACCTCGTGCTGCAGCCCTCACAGTATAGTATCACCAAGGTTGGAAGAGACCTCAAAGATCATCAAGTACAACCCATTACCACAGACCTCAAGACTAGACCATGGCACCAAGTGCCACATCCAAATGTGCCTTGAACACCTCCAGGGACGGTGACTCCACCACCTCCCTGGGCAGCCCATTCCAGTGGGGAATGACTCTCTCAGTGAAGAACTTTCTCCTCACCTCCAGCCTAAACTTCCCCTGGCACAGCTTGAGACTGTGTCCTCTTGTTCTGGTGCTGGTTGCCTGAGAGAAGAAAGCAACCTCCTGCTGGCCACAACCACCCTTCAGGTAGTTGTAGACAGCAAGAAGGTCTCCTCTGAGCCTCCTCTTCTCCAGGCTAAACAATCCCAGCTCCCTCAGCCTCTCCTCATAGGGCTTGTGCTCGAGGCCTCTCACCAGCCTCGTTGCCCTTCTCTGGACACGCTCAAGCACCTCAATGTCCTTCTTAAATTGAGGGGCCCAGAACTGGACACAGTACTCAAGGTGTGGCCTAACCAGTGCAGAGTACAGGGGGAGAATGACCTCCCTGCTCCTGCTGGCCACACTATTCCTGATGCAGGCCAGGATGCCATTGGCCTTCTTGGCCACCTGGGCACACTGCTGGCTCATGTTTAGGCGGGTGTCAATCAGCACCCCCAGATCCCTTTCTGTTTGGCTGCTCTCCAGCCACTCCGAGCCCTGATACAATTTTGGAAAGACCACACACATGGATGGTCAACCTCAAAAAGCAAGAAAAGACTCATTCCTCTCCCGGCCATTGGAAAATCTTTCCCCTGATTCCCCACACACCCAGTATACCCATACTCCTCCGACCTGAGAGTGGAGTGACAGCTAAAGACCTCAGAGCAGGAGGCTGGGCAGCTCTAGGAAAGTGTAGGCAACACCACTCTGACAGAAGAGACCCTGTCACATCAAATTGAAAGGCTGTGAGGTGTGCAACTGAAAGGTTGGTGGGTAACACAAAATGTAGGTGGCCAGCTTCTCAGGAAGATGGTGGTGAGACAAAGGACTGGAAGTGGTGCCACTGAAACACAAGCCAACTTGCGTAACTGTGTTGCGACAGCTGCTGGATTGGCATCGCTCAGCCAGATTGCTCAAGATCCTGAGCCCACCAGGTACAGCAGCCCTGGCATGCACTGCCACCCCTTTGGGACCTGCTGGCACAGGCCCCAGGGAGACTGGCAAAGGCAGAATTAGGTAGGTGAGGTAAGGTGAGCAGCAACCTAAAGACAGCCTGGTTGTTCCAGAGGAATACGGAAAAGGTGCAGGGGTCAGGTGGCGCTGGGCACAGCTGTGGTCAGCAGGAAGATGTTCCTCTTGTGAGGTAAGAGCAAGAAGAGGAACAGAGGCTGCTGAAGCGACTGGACGAATGGCCAATCTGGGCAAAGGGACCTCCTTATCACCAGGGCTGTAGCCAAACAACGGTGTCAACAACACCTTTGCTCTCCCTGCCTGGCTTTTGCACGGGGTGAGTGCCCTGTAACCAGGCCTTGTGTCTTTGCTTCTCCTAGCCTTTTGCCCTGTTGCCTCATGGTTAGGCTGGCTACAGACAGTAGTGACCCTCTAAAGGGGGCGAGAGCCATCATCTCTGCTCCTGAAAGGGGTGGGGTGAAGGGTGGTGGAGTGAAGGGTGGTGGAGCTCCTGAAGACATGGTGCTATGCTGCAGCCACGATGGCCAGTTTGGGCACAGGCTTGGGCTGAAGAGTGTTCAGCCAAGAGGGACTGCCCTGTAAGTAGGGCTGTGCAGATCTCCTCTCCAGTGATGTTCACATTCCAGTAAACTCCATCAGAAAAAATTAATCTATAACACAGCATTTAGGTAAGAGAAAAGTAACCATGAGTTACAGACAACACTACACACATCAGTGATGTGCTCAGGAGGCAAGAAGACCCAGCTGAATTGGAACAGCTTTGTCTTCTCACCTTACAAACTGAAGCGTTGCAAGGATACAAAGCACTTTGTAGCTATCATTTCTACTGCTGAACTCAAGCAGGCAGAAAGGCATTTCAGGAAACCAGCAGGACTAAACACAAAGGATAAATTTGTATCATTGTATAGGAAAGCATATCAGATCAGTATTAAGAGAATTAAAGTTTAATGTAATAGGCTTATGATTAGCAATCAGGCATTACAATGCATGTTTTCTGACTTTGAAGGATGACTAGCCTTACCTCTGTCATTCTCTGAGGTCATAAGACAGATATGATAGTCAAGTGGATGATAATCAAAGGATGCAAGTGCTCACGAGGGCCATGATCAGTAGTGCAGAGACCTGCTGGAGGCCTGTAGTTAGTGGTGTTCCCCAGGAACCAGTCTTGTTCAACATATTCATCACTGACCTGGAAGAAGGGATAGAGTACTCTCAGCAAGTTTGACAATGATACAGCAGTGGCGGGGAATGGCTGACATGCCATCAGGCAAGAGCTGGACAGGTTGGAGTGCTGGGTGGAGAAAAACCTAAAGAAATGAACAAGGGCAAAAGTATGGAGGGAGGACCTCCCCTGCACCAGCACAGATTAGGGGCTGACCTGCTGGAGAGCAGCTCCAAAGAACCTGAGTGTCCTGGTGGAGGTCACCACGAAGAGGACAATGGTATCATGGGTTGTATTAAGAAGAGTGCGGCCAGCAGGTTGAGGGAGGTTCTCCTGTTCCTTTGCTCTGTTCTTGTGAGGCAGTATCGGAAGCATTGTGTTCAGTTCTGGGCTTCTCAGTTCAAAAGAGTCAAGCAACTACTGGAGAGAGTCCAACTAAAGGCTTTGAAGACAGTTAGGGGACTGGACCATCTCTCTGACAAGAGATGTGGGTCTGTTTAGCCTGAGGGAGAGGGCTCAGAGGGGATCTTAACAATGCTTTTAAATTTCTAAAGGGCAGGTGTCAAGAAGATGGGGGCAGGTTCTTTTCAGCGGTGCCCAGTGACAGGACAAGAGGCAATGGGCACTAACTGGAACACAGGAAATTCCATTTGAATGCAATGGAAAGCTTCTTTATGCTGAGGGTGACAGAGCACTGGAACTCTCTTCTCTCGAGATATTCAAAGCCTACCTGGATATGCTCCCAGCAACCTGCTTTAGGTGACCCTGCTTTAACAGGGTTGTTGGACTAGCTACCCCCCTTCCAACCCCTACCATTCCGCGATTCTGTGATATCTGAGAATAGTCACAAACCAGTTGTTCTCCACATTATTCTCAAACACCAGGATGGCTGTTGGCCATTCAGTTACCACCTGTGGACTAAAACAGAGCATGCAAAGTTTTCACAAAAGGGCTGCAAATTCAGGAAGGCAATGGAAGTTGTGCAAGACAGTGCGCAGCAATAAACATAACAAAATTGACTGAGTGAACAAAGCCACTTTACAAATTACAGGAAAAAAATTAGTTTAGGATGGTCATGGGATCATGGGATGCCAGGGGTTGGAAGGTGTGCTGATTCGAGGGTAATTAGAATATTTTAATGAAAATAATTAGATTATAGGCTGTGAAAGGAAAACAATGGTGATGTCTGCTTCACTCACAGGCTTGCTGAGAAGTATAAAAACAAGGACACACATATAGATAAGGCAGAGTCTCTCTGGGAGCTGCTGTGTCTTCTGGCTTTCTGCTGTGTAAACCAACTAATTATTCTGCTTCTAACCCCCCTGGCTGATCCTCCAAACTCACCTTATACGTAAGGCAGACACTGGGGTAAGGCAGAGGGGTGGAAAGAAGGTGGAAGGGTGGTTGGGAGCCCCTCCTGGGGACTCTGATTTCTGGGAGGGGTATTGTGTTTCTGTATTACCTTTAACTTGTGTATTTCTGTAAATATTCCTGTCTATTGTGTATATCTCTGCTTGTATATTGTGCTAAGCTGTAAACAGAGCTTCAGTCCTTAACTTCCAGCTGGCTGAGTCTAGTCTGGGTGATTTTCATAGAGTGGGGAGTTGGGTAACTCCCAAACCATTACAAAAGGCTTATGAGCTTATGCTTAGCTTCTGAAAGAATTTAAATGGTAAATTTTTAAACTATTCATCTTGACCATGCTGCTTATATGATGTCATCAAAGGTAGTATTTCTTATGAAGCTAAAATAGGTTACATCTTTCTGTGAAACCAAAACAACAGAATCTTGCCAACCAGTTCTTACATCCAGCTCAGCCAGTTACAGATTACTATCTACAGAAAGACTTTTAATACTGATTTAAGGCCTCAAAGTAATGACAACACAAGGTTATTCCTTGGAACAATGCTACTAGTTCAGTAAGAAAAAGCACTTTGGGTTTTTACTTATGAAATTGGAAACATTCTCTTTGCTGTGTATGTACCTTAGGGCTTTCCAAGCCATTATAAGCTGATGTACTTATCAATTACTGTTGATTGTTAAACATAATACAGTCATTTTCATTTTGTATTGTAAACAAATATTTTTATGTTTTATGCATTATGTTGCATTACCCTGGGGATTACTCTCTTTTCTACCCACTGAATTGGATGAAGTTAATGTGGACAGAATCTGATTCTGTTCAGCTGGCATTCATGACAAAATAGAGAATCAATCCACAGAATCAGTTTATTTGCCTTGAGTGCAGGAAGTCATGAGGCAGATGTAAGTAAAAGGGAATTTAGGTCTTCTTCACTCTCTTAATTGGCTGTAACTCAGAAATGACTTTTCATGCAGCCTCTTGAAGAGGGACTAAGACACACTGGGAAAGAAAGGGGTAAGAGGTATATGAAACTAAATATCACACAGAATTAATTTGTGTGCACTTACCTGGTTTTGCTCAAAACCAACTGCACCAGTATTTCATACATATAGGAAAAAGTAATTTCAGATAACTCAGGTAAGGGGTTTTTTTGAGGGAAAAAGAGCGACACATAACATCCGCTCTGAGCAGGAAGGGAACGTATCATGCACTTGCATTTTTTTAAGTGACTTGAGAATTCCAAACAGAGTTTGGAATGAGGCCTTACCTGAAATGTAATCACAGAATCAACAGTAACTGATTGTTTTGTGCCCTTGTGTGCCCTGTGGAAAATGGAACTTTGATTATGGCACCTGGCTTCTTATTAAACTTTTCTATTCTGATACATTATTTCCTCAACTTTTTCTGTCCTACCACTCCCAAAATAGAAGTTCTTCTTCCTTTATTTATTCCTGACAGAATGGAGCTCAGTTATAATTTCTTACATTAAATCACCCTATCATTATATATTACCTTCTTATTTCTAAGCTCAAAACATCTATTTTAGGTCAAAAGTTCATATCCACTGGAGATATCGTTATGACATTTTGTATTGGACTGTGTAGCACAGCAGTGACTGAGAAATACGAAGTAAGCAATAAGGATACATCTCAGATAGTAACAAAAGAGTATGATTGCAGGCTGATGACAGACACCATTGGTTCATTTAGGCTTCCTGGGGTTTTGATGTATTTTCAATCAGGTCTCATTCAAGGTAAGCTGAAAAACAAAAGGCAAAGGTGGAAGCTGCAAATTAGTTAAACACCGGTTCTGAAACTTTGTGGATTTTGAGCAAGTATTAAAAGAATGTGGAGAGGAAAATTTTATCTCTGGAGAGTTCTGAAGCAATTATGAACACCTTCTTTTTAACCAATGCTTTTTATCTTCCTTTTACATCTTTGAAGTATCACAGCTGTGTGACAAACAAGAAGAACAAAATCCATGGTACACTACTTGAGGTAAAAATGGAGCAAAAGGGAATGAGTATGAATCAACAATTTTATTATGAAGCAACATTTTGGTATGCAACTCAACCATTTCATTCACCTCTGACTAAGAGCAAGAGGATGAGACCCTCTATAGACAGATAGGAGTGGTCTCCTATTGGTCCCCTGGGGGATTTCAACCACCACCCCAGTATGTGTTGGAAAGACAGCACAACAGAGCACAAGCAGTCAAGGAAACTCAAGGGCAGCCTTGGCTGCAGTGTCCACAAAATGTTGGGAGTTCAAGATCCTTAGGGCAAGAAGACTGGTGAGCAGCAAGCTCACTACCCAGGACTTCAAAAGAGAAGAGGCCTGCTAGGAGGAGTACTATGGGATAAAGTCCTAGTGTGGAGAGGTGTCCAAGAAATCTAATATTCAAGGATCACCTACGTCCAAGTCCAGCAGCAATGTGTCCCTACAAACTTCTCTCGTGCTGGAAAAGCAAGCCCTGCAGCTTCCACTCTGTTCTGGAGGCAGACAGCTGCAGTCCCCACAAAGCCATTTCGTTGTAAGTTCACTCAAAAATTAACTGAACAGCAGCAGGAAATACTTCTACTTTGCTGCCTCTTCCACACCTTTGGTCTTTAGTTCCTCCTTCCAATGTCACTCTGTCTCTTACATGTAGCAAAGATGCAGGGATCTTCTGTTCTCTCTGGCTCTCTTGTGCTCTTCCCCTGTCTATAGACACAAAGGATGCATGAGAAAGTAGACCCCCAATTTCACGTCAACCTTCTTGGCTTTACTTAAAGAGCAACTGAACAGCTGATAAAAGTGCTTTCAGGAACAAAATACATATCCTAATGTGTGTCCCGGGGGTCTTGATGCTTTGTGTGCCCATGTGTGACCACTTAAAATCAGCCTGTGCCTCATGCTGCCTCTGTGCCTTCTGAACAGCAGCTTCTTCTCTATGTGGGCCTTACGACAAAGCAGATGGTAACAGGCCATTTTGGGCTGCAGGATCAGAAAACAGGAGCTACATGGACCCTTTTTTGGAGCTGTTGTCATCAGCAGCCTTCTCTCCTTGCAAGGAATCTCTAGCATCTTAGTTAACTGTAAGTTACTCAAACATTTGTTGTGATGACAAAGAGTCACACCACTCACACTCTTTTTTTTCCTCATCAAGTGCAAAAACTCTCCCCGCACTTCTTCCATTTTTGTTTTTTCTCCAACTTCTTGTGGACAATGCCACCTTCTGGTACATATAAGAAGAGCCTGCCCCATTTTTCTGCAGAAGACCTTAAAAACACAATGAGAAACTTAAATGTAATTTATTGTTGACCCAGAACCAAAGCTTTTATCCTCCTCTTTGTTCCAAGGATGGCTTACAAAACCAACAATTCCACAAGCGCCAGTCACTTGCAAGAACAACATCCCCAAATAGTTGTGCCTGGAGACAAATAAACTGCTAGGGCCAAAAGCACTGATTCTGATCCACCATCACAGGGAGAGAAAAGTCATCTTAGCTGTGCTTTCTCGAACAGGAGCAGTGTAGGTAAAGAATTAAGAGCCTGTGAAACCAAGACACACAAAATACCCTGTGATTTTGTCCCTAGGTCTATATAATAACCCCTGCAAACTTGGAGGACTTCCAGGGAGACCTGAAAAGCATACTGGAGTTGCAACTTTAGTACTTTTTTTTGTGGGCAGGGATCTTATTTTTGCGGGCAAAGCACCATCAAAGACACTTCCAGCAATCAGGGATGCTCACCCCACAAGGCACATTCCTGGATTTCCTTCCTGCTAGCAGATGCAAACAGCAATTGCAGGACTACATTTAAGATCCTTGCTGGCCAATGCCTCAAAGTGCATTTCTATGCTTGGCCATTTAATCCCATTAACCCTACTGGATGATGCCAATTTCACCAGCTGAAGCTCAGTAGCACTGCACTTGCACTCTGGACACAATCATCCCTAAAATCTTACCCAAAAGATTTGCTTGAGCAAACCCCTTAAGGTCAGCTGATTGTAGTCTGTGCACAGCCTTTTCTCCCTTTGTCCACAGGCAAATATTAATTCTCTACAGAAATGGGTTGTTTCTGGTCATGAATATTCTAATGCTAAAGGGCAAGCCTGCTAAAAATATAAAGGATGAGCTGGAGTTGCATAAGCTCTTCCCTCTGCTAATGACAGGCTGTGCCAACAGCAGTGTTTCTAGAATGTCCTGAGTCACCAAGAAAAGATGTGAGTCCCTGCTGCAGGGGGAAGACTTCCTGCTGCAGCTACCGAAAAGGTGCTGCCAACCTATCATCCTGAGAAGAAGGAGGTCCTCTGCAGTGCTGCTTCTCAGATACTTAGACCTCTCTGTCCATTACACCACCACTTACGTGCTCCCTGGGTATAACTTGAGCCATGTCCCTCCAGAGAGGAATGCAGAGAAATCCCTGAACACTTATACCCTTCAGACTGCATCCACCCTTCATGCAGTCTTCACGCACCTTTTGGTTCAATGGCGAACCTGGCCTGACATCTGCCAATGCCTTTGCACTCCTGAATGGATTCCTCTACTGTTTCCGGGCAGCAGGCCCTTACTTGAATAGCTGCAGCTGCTGGGCACAGTTGTAGCCCTGATGCCTTATTTTGATTTAAGCTGTTTCTGGAGGCGCTATTTTGGCTCACTAGGTACAGTTCAGTAAATACAAGTGGAAATTTACACCTTGCAGCCTAAGGCTTCAGCAAATCCAGCTACCCAAGCTAAGTAAGCAAAGTTCAGCAAATATCGCACTAAAGCACACAATGTGTGTGCTTGGAACAAGTCATCAAACTCCTGCTCAGCCTTCCTCATGCAGGAGGCACACCTTCTCACCAATTCCTGCAGCTCAGCTACCTGCTGCAGGAGGCTGTTCCTTTGGGCACACCTCTTGCAGGCATGTGTGCTGCCTGGCCCAGCCCCAGAGAAAGGTCTAGACATTTCCAACAGGCTGAGGGTTACACTGCAGCCTCTCCCTTCAGCAGCTCCATTGGGCAAAGAAATACTTTCTCCTGCAGTGACTGTTACTACAGGAAAGAAAAAACACCCAAGGAAATAGCCCTAATAGCTATTAGTCTATGATGCAACCAAAATCCACACTAGATACAAAGTATGAAGAGATGTGTGGCTGCCTCTCTGCATGGCACAATCCTTAGTAAAGAGAAAAGTCAAAGTGGCCTGGACATCTCTTGTACAACACTGGTTGCCCAAGGTACCTGCTTACTAGCAGAGCAGTAGGTAGCTTGCTTCCAAACTTCTGTGCTTACAGCTTCTGCAAACGATAGGTAGGTGAAAGAGGTAAAAGTAAGAAAACCCAGCAATTGTTTCTGCTGCCTTTCAGTGTATGCAGGTTTGTCTTTACTTCACCTTCAGGCAAAGTGTATGCAACATATAAACAACCAACCAGTGTGACCCTCAGTCCAGTGTCTCAGGGAAAGAGTATCACTATTCCAGGAACATTCCCCATCCCAGGGGACATACCAGGTGAGAGGTGTTGAGGGAACACACAAATAGCCTGGACAACTGCTCTGGCAAGCACAAAGAGAAATAAAAGCGTAATGTGATTTTGTTTCAAAGTACCCACTGCTCTTATTCCTGTTGAAGAGAAGCATTTCACCAACAAAAGCTGTTGCCTTCATTTCAGTCCACCAAGCACCTTTACTCGCCCTTAACAACAAATAATCTCAGCATAGCAACACAAAGGTTATCAATACCAAATACTATTCAAGCTACAACAAAAACTGTCACCAAGACCCATGTCTGGAGTTCATTCAAGCTGTAAGAATTTCTTCCTCTTTGTGCTCACAAGTATGCCCTAAAGTACCAGAGAGAGATTGTCACCATTTTTCCCCCCCATTTTACTCACCCAAATAATTCTTGTTCATTTTCAGAAGCAACACATTACACAGTGCAGCATTTATTAAGAGTAACCTGGTGCTCTACAAACACTCTGCTGCTCTGCTGCATGCTAGACCTGTCATTACTCTGCCTATCCTCGAAAGGGATTCAGTCAAAATCAGTATGCCATCTGCATCAGTAGAAGGAAAAGGTCTTCTAGGGATGGGTTTGTCTCATAAACTGATCATCTGTTTACAAAGGAATCTTTCTGGCTGCAGCTGAAAGAAAATTGCTAATATGCAGCCAGATTTCAGGACAAGTAGTGGTGGTCAATGAGTATGTGATGGTCACAGCTCTGCATGTCTGTGTCTGCATATATAAATATATATAAGAAAAAAAAAATCTATAGTAAACTTACAGTACACCCAAGTCTGTATTTGTGTGTGCATCTCTCTTTTACAAAAACCTGGTAAAAAAGACAAGCTGACCAGCGCCAGCAAAACACTAAGTCTTCCATGGCTTAGCCAGAACAATTTGGTGGCTATCTTTGTACTCTCAGCAGAGTAGTGTTTGTCTGTAATTACTTGCTGCTTCAGATGTCTTACATCAGCTACCAAACAGAAACAAGGCCCTGAAAATCTCTGTAAGTGACTTAATGGCACTGGCTCTTTGTCTTGGGAAATCTAGATGGTCTTAGTTAATGGTACAAAAAGTGGTTGCTGATAAAATTCCTTTTACCCCATCTAAGAAAGGAAGATATCAGTTCCTCATTAAGTGCTGTCAAACTCACTGAAAACCACTGGCTTTTCAAGAGAAGCACAGAACAATACTCACCTACAGACTGCCACTGCTAAATGGGTGTGCCCAGTTTGACTACACACACCATTCCAGATATCCTGTACTATTATACACAAAGTTAGGGTTTCAAACCTCTCTTTTTGCCAATTTTGGCAATTTCTTGCCAAGTGTAAGGTCCTGCACCTGGGTAGGCACAATCCCAAGCACAAATACAGGCTGGGTGNGGCAGGGGGTTGGAACTAGATGATCCTTGAGGTCCCTTCCAACCTTACCATTCTATGAAATGAAACTGTTTTCCACCCTTTCAGCACAGACTCTCACTGGAGATCCTCTGCTAAGTTAATGGTGCCCATTTCTTGTAGTAAAGACTGTGCCCTTTTTCTTTTTTCATAGAATCATAGAATGGCCTAGGCTGGAAGAGACCTTAGAGATCATCTAATCCAACCTCCCCATTGGCAGCGACACCTCTCAACTAGCCCAGCTTACTCAAGGCCCCATCCAACCTGACCTTGAACATCTTCAGGGACAACCTCCGTTGACAATCCATTGCAGAGCCCTGCCACCCTCATAGTGAAGAATTTCTTCCAAAGATCCAATCTAAACCTGTTCTCTTTCAAGTTAAATCCATTTCTCCTTTTCTTATTGGTGGCACTGTTGTAAAAAGTCCCTCTCCAGCCTTCTGGTAGGTTCCCTTCAGGTATCGGAAGGCAATCCCAGTTCCCTTAGCCTATCCTCATAGCAGAGGCATTCCAGCCCTGGGATCATCTTTGTACCCCTCCTCACAACTTGTTCCAACAGATCTATGTCCCTCTTATGGTGGGGATACCAGAAGTGGATGCAGTATTCAAGGTGGAGTCTCACAAGAGCATCATAAAAGGAGAGTATCATCTCTCTCCATCTGCTGGCCACACTCCTGATGCATTCCAGGATACAGTTGGCTTCCTGGGCTGCAGGAGCACACTGCTGGCTCATGCTGAGCTTCTCATCTATCAACATGCTCAAGTCCTTCTCTTCAGGGCTATTCTCAACCCACCCTGCACCCAGTTTATATTTGTGCCTGGGACTGGCTTGACCCAGGTGTAAGGACTTCACACTTTGACTTGTTGAACCTTATGCAGTTTGTACTGGCCCATTTCTCCAGCCTGTCAATGTCCCTTTAGATAGCACTCCTTCCCTCAAGTGAGTCCACCACACCATACAGTTTGGTGTCATTAGCAAACCTGATGGGGATGCACTCAATGCCACTGTCCATGTCGCTGACAAAGGCGTTGAACAGCACTGGACCCACAATAGACCCAAGGAACTCCACTTGTCACTAATCTCCATATGGAGCTGTTAACCATAACTCTGTGTGACCTTCTAGCCAGTTCCTTATCCACCAAGTGGTCCATCCATAAAATCCATCTCTGTCTTAGAGACAAGGATGTCATGTGGGACAGCATCAAATGCCTTGCACAAGTCCAGGTAAATGATGTCAGTTCTTTTCCCATGTCAACCAGTGCTGTAGTTGTGGCACACAGAATTAAACACACACTTTGGCCTGCTTTGTAAGCAGCAGCCTTCCAAGAGAATGCCCACCTCCTGGCACCAGATTCATCCCCAAGCAAGAAGCTGATCATGGACCTCAGCCAACGTGTGTGGTAGGCCCAAAGAAAGCCTCTGGTCCAGAGACCAGAGAGGACCCCAGAAACTGTAGTTTTGTTGTTTGATCCCACAATCCTGCTATCACTTTATAAGCAAGCAGCAAAGCCAAATCTTTCATTTTTTCTCTCTCTTCCTCTGGCCCTCCGCAGGGAGTCCTTATTAGGTAAACCAATGGGCAAGTAACCTGCCTGTGGCTTTCAAGGTTGCAGTGAATTTCTTGCTGTGCAATCAGGCCCTTTTGGGCCTAATGGGAGATAACGTGGGGAGAACATGAGCACTGGGGTTTGGTGGTTTAGTTTGGTTGGGGGTAAGGTTTTGGGGGAGCTCTCATGTATCCTGTGTCTGTATTAGGTGTTAAGGATTCACATATTCTGTATTTTCCTGTACATCTTTAAATACAGTTTCCTGTATTCCTCTCCAATTCAGTCAGAGCATCTTTATTTTACTTCCTTAGACAGTAAAATAATTATTTCTATATGCTCTTAAAACCTTGACAATGTGGAACACCAGTGGCAACACATCTACCAACTGCCTCCTCCTTCCAAAGTCAGAGGGAGTTTCCATGTAAAGGCAACCAGGTGGTTGGCAGCCTGTGGCACATGAGAAGATGCACCCAACTGCTGCATTACACAGCAGCAGCAGCACAACACCTGTTAAATGTGGGTTTCATCACAGTCCAGGTCCAGAAAAAGAGAACACAGAGCACTGAGCACATTTCAAAGTCAAGTGTCTCTTTCCTCTGTGTCACTTACCACATCTGACAAGATTTTTCCTTCTCGCTAATGACTCTTGCATCTTTATAGCTTTTACAAATTACAAGCTCACTAGGCACACTGTAATTCCTCAATTAACCAGCGACTATTCTGCAGCAATGGTTACCAAGTACTATAAGCATGCTTCTAGGAAATAGCTCTTCCAGGACTTTCTTCAGATTTCTTAGGTATCTCAGTAAGTAACTGCATTAATCTTCTATGGGAGGTAGTAAAAGCGAAGAGAAAAGGAAAGAAATACACCTTCTCAGAGATACCTAAAATAGGGTTTGGACAGTGGTGTCATTCCAAATGCCCCCTGTACATAACATCAGGTTTATCTTATAGCCTTTATTCTTAAACTTTAGTAAACTGCCTGTTGATTTGCAGAAGGATGTGCAGATGTTCCCAAAGAGATTCAAAAGAACCCTACTACATCTGAAAAAGGTAAGCAAAAAACCAGCAGTACTCCTTATTTTTGTACACTCTCACTTAACACTGTAACCTGAACTGACTGCTAGAGGACAGTACAGAGCCAAACAGAGGGATGTAAGGATCACGTGTAGAGAATATGAGAGCTTGGAAGGGAAATGGTGTCAAGTAGGGTGATAACTAAGCTCCATCTGTACCACTTCCAGCTCTGGAATATCACTGTGCTTTACTAGCAGGAAAAACTGGTCAAACCCAATGAAGATGGGAATGTTTTTTCTTTGGAAAAAAAAAATTATCACAGCAGACAAGCTGGGGGAAAAACATCACAGCAGACAAGAATAAGGAAAAGCTTCCCCACCTCGCAAAAGAAGGATTCTTTGAATGAATTACTGCCAACACTTTGCCTTTTGCTGATGCTGCCCCATAGAAGCAGCATGCTGGGGTTTAGATCCAACTTTGTTCCAGGACAAGACTGTTTCTGCAGTAACACTATAGTCTCAAGCTGCCGACTCTCAATGACTCATCTCCTCTACCACAAGTGTATGAGCCTGAGTCCTGCGTCTCTCAAGGGCTGTGTACACGGTATTTGCTCAGACTCAGCTTCTGCTGATATGTGCCTTTTGGTCTCACCACTGTAGAACCACTGGGGACATCTTAGGCTGGACCATTTGCACATTTGTGAAATTGCACACTCATGCAGCTACAGATAACTGGAGCACATGTTCTAACTGTGGTGAAACAGCATCTCCTTGTATACCTCTTCCAGGTGCTGGAAAAACTCAGCAATATTCTGCAGACAGATTCACATACTGGGATTCACAAATGGCTCACGGGGGCAAGTAAAGAAGGTAACAGAGGTGTGCACCTACCTGCATCCCATTTGAAAAACACACGTGCTCTTGTACATAAGTATAAACTCCCAAAATTCTCAGAGCCCTGATCAGACTGGGACTGCTGAGCTAGAAGCAACAGGATCCAGTGAAGTGTGCTTGGCCCAGCTGTGGCTGTAATGAGCAGTGAGGTGGCAGTACACAGAAATTAGTCCCTCTGACCTCAGCACTCAGGCTTGGTGCAGAATGGGAAAATGTACTCTCCTAATGGGGCTCTGGGCTGCTGAGGGAAGGCAAAAAGCAAACAAAACATGTCTCTTATGTCCTTAAGCCCTAAGATGCTTCTAGACCTTTTATGAGTATCTCCAAAGCCTGCCTGTAATTTCATTCTTTCATACATTTGTATTAAAGAATCCATGTAAGATGTGGTGTGTGTATATCTGCTGCATGTTTTGTTACATAAGTAAAAAGGGCAGTGCTTCAATGAAAAAAAGCTCATCTAGGTTCTACAACAAAAGCAATCACATTTGCTACAAGCTAACACAAAACCCCAGATCACTTGAGCAGCAAACCACAATCTGTAATTTTAACAGAAGAAACTTTGCTATGGTTATTCAAAAAGTAGAAAAAGAAGTGCACTGATTTCATTAAGTCATAACCAGTTGGTTGCCAACCCTTTACAGACCACAGAGACCTGCAGGGATCCCATTTCTAGTGTCCATTTGTAAGCAATATCCACAGAGGGAAGAATATAAATGGATACAAGTCATACTTGGATCAGCCCTCTGATTCCAGCACAGCAGAGATGAACAGTTATGATAGCATGCTCTTATGCTCTTCAGCTGACCCATCCCATAAAAATATCTATCTCGTATCACAAACCTTACTTGCTTCTATCCATCCCTGGAGAATCTCACTTCCCCATTCTGCTCCCAAGGACTGTTTTCCTGGTTCTTGTAACCACTGCATGTTTACTGGGGTGAGTATAACTTTGTATACTTTATATTTGCTCTAGGCTTAATATTCACCTTGCTGTTTTGTTTCATTTCAACCCACAGGTCTCCTCTCCTCCTCCTAATCCCTCCTCTCTATTGGAGAAGGGTCATGGGGCGACAGACCAACTGCTGCAGTTTAGCCTCTGCTATGGGACAAACGTAGACAATAAGATGAAGCAGTCATCCAAAATGATTGTGTCACCTCAACGTGCACCATGTGCCACCAAAGGCACCTGATTTGTACTTGTGCAGACATCCATTCCACTCAAGCTGAAGTATAAACCACTGGCTTAGCCCCACATTCATATTTCATCTACTGACCCCAGCTAACAAAACATGGTATATAAATCACTGTGGCTCAGCTGACAAAAGGCAGGTCAGCTGCCTCTGATTGTCTGTTGAGATGATCAGGAAAATGATTTTTATTTGCTTGTTTTGATTGTCTGTGCATACCCTGTATCAGACACTAGCAGTACAGGTTTTCAGGTCACAACAATGCTTACCATTTGCTGCTTTTAAGAAACCTCAGAGCAGAAATAGAGAAGAATGCATACCTCAAAACAGTAGCTACTAATGTTTCTGGGTACTACACCCAACTTGCTATGTATAAAAATATTAAAAAAGCAGCTAAACAGCTTCCTTGGGAAACAAAATCAATTCTATATTTGCTATTAATTTTTTTAAAGGTATTAATATAGTAGTTTCAGCATTAAAAAAAAAGCATTTATCTTTTACACTTCATTTTCAGAAACAGCTCTGGGCCAGTAGCAGCTCTACTGATCCTTTAGACAATTCAGTATCACCGGGGCAGCAGATGGTCTTTGAAGTGCAACTACTTCACGTACCAGTTTTATCCCATGACCTGTGTATCTTATCCTTCCTACCATCTCATTCTAAAGCCTAGTTGCTGTCTGAGTCAGTGTGTTCGTCATCTCTTCCAGACACAGCATGTTCAGATGAATTATTGGCTTCTCCCAAAGGAACAGCCCCTTTCCGCTGTGGCAAGACACTGAAAAAGGCCTCCTTCCAGTCTCTCTTCTCCAGGTATGCAAGGATGATCTCAAATACTGCAACATCAAGAAAGAAAATCAATTCTTTTGCAGGGACATAAGTGAACTGCTGATAGGAACATATCCCCTGTCAAACGTAACAGAGGTTTACACACATTCAGTTGTGGCATCTTCAGAGTAAAGCTGATGAAGCAGAGGCAGAAGCAGCCAAGGCAATTCTGCTACTGCTGCAGTCAAAAGCCAAGCACACTGTGAGTCTTTATTTGCAAAACAATTACTGCAACAGTGTTTAATGTAGTGGCTCCAGTTTGAAACAACTTCTCTCAAGGACACAGAGAAACATCTCCCCAGTATTTCAGCTCTTACAGGTACATTCTATGCAGACACTAATGCCTTCCCATGTTTGACAGGAGAACTGCTGTGAAAGCACTTCAACAATGACTTTTCCCCCTTCCTAACATAACAGACAGCACAGTCTTCCTAAAACCTGAGCTTATGGCTAAAGTCCTTCTTAGTTGCCATTCTCTGACCCTTTCTTCCTGTTTATGTTATGCTAACTATAGTCTCACCCTTCTACCCGTTTCAGGTCCCAAAACTTTCCCTTGTTAACAAGGGAATTCCATACAAAATTCATCAGCAAATTCTTACTTAGGAAAAAAACCCTAGGCTATCCAAAAAGCCTCTCAACAGATTGTGGCTCAGCAGGAGCAGCAGCTCTATAACTGGTGAGTAAACCAGACTTGGATGACAAATCTGGGAGGGGTGGCTTTTCAAGCTTGGAGCTACAGGAATAGTGCTAACACCAGTGGAGAATGCTGACTTCAAAGAATGCATCCAGCACAAGTGTTCTCATATGCCATTACTTGGCATTGAGAAAGAATCAAAGGAGCTGCGACGGGAAAAAAAAAAACACCCTTACAGAGTTAGACAAATGTTCAGAAAGGGAGAAGCAACATGCATCTACTGACAACACAAAAATAAGCGGGGAAGTTGACACCCCAGGAGGGAGATTCACCCTTCAGGAAGATCCTGACAAGCTGGTCAAGTGGGCAAGAAGGAACCATATGAAGTTTAATGAGGCCAAATGCACCTGGAACACATAACTGAGGAATGAAGCCCAGTTGGGAGCCAGCTGGCTTGAGAGCAGCACTGTGAAATGTACCTAGTCTTGGTGGAATAAAAGCTCAATATGAGTGAACGGTGTGCTGCAGTGACAAAGAAAGCCAACAGGATGCTGAGTTGCATTAATAAGGGTATCACAAGCAGGGATAAAGATGTCATTTTCTCAGTCTGCTCAGGCTGCACTTTGAGCACTGTGTACAGCAGCTTTGGTCCCTGTTATGCAAGAAGTATGTGGATAGGCCAGAGAGGGTCCAGAGAAGGGCCACAAGAATGATCAGAGGATGGAAAGACCTGCCATATGAAGGAAGGCTGAGAGAATCTGGCTTGTTCAGCCTTGAGAAGAGAAGGTTTAGGGGAGACCTCATAACCACGTGCATCCCAGGCGAGAGACTTCAAGTAAGTCTGTTAACGACTCGGTCAATCTGCCACCACCAGAGGGCTGATTTAATTAAAGTACTTCAAAGCCTGACAAGGTGATTCAGAGTTTCTGCTTCGACAGGACTTTCCAAATTCGTAACTATTGGAAGTAGTTCCATAGGAACCAGGTGGGTCCTACAGTTTCATCTGGCAAGCCATGGACTGTACTCTGCTAGCTTTAACTTCTGTGCCAAGGATGGGAACTCAGAGGCCAGAATGACCAACTCAAAATAAAGAAAGGGTGAGCAAGCACAGTTACACAAAGCAGTGAGGTGGATGCACTTACAGCTAACTACATGAACCACAGTGCAAATAGTCTTCTCACCTACACAAAGTTTATGAGATCTGAGAAGCAGCTTGATTCTGTCCACCTTACTCATGCCTAACCCTCTTGAAAGCTATCTTCTTGGATCTAGGTTGTAAGCTGTTAGGGTTACAATATACACCTAAGTCTTAATTACAACACGTAAAGGTAACTCTGCTTCTGATGGCGCTGTCTTTATTTTTCTGCTCCAAAATCTTAAGGATAATACTGCTACAGTGTAAATGTTACCTTAAAGAGAGTCTGAGTGTCAAAAGCCTCTTGGCTGCAATTTGAAAATACTTTAGAAGGGTGAAGGAAAACAAGCTCAGACAAAATGAAATGTCACCAATTAATCAGAGTGAAATCATATGCCTATAAGTCTGGCTCAAGAAACAAGCCATAAAGCATATAAATGAAAGTGATCCAATTTGTACCAGGTGCTCAAACGTGTACAAGACTGACTCGAGAAATGCTGACACTAGAGGTCAGTATAAGATTATTGCAGAAAACACCAATAGAAAGCTACATCTAACACGACCCTTGATGAATAATACTGAAGTGCAATTCTTGCCTAAATAAAGTAGTATTTAAAGATCAAGTTATGGCAACATGTAAAACCTTTAAAAAAAATCCAAAGAGTTTGATAATTTTAAATTTCAGAGATATACTACATTCCCCTCCAAATTTTAATAATTATCATGTAAATCCATGCACCTCCAGTCAATGGTATTTCAAGAGAATAAAGTATCCTCGAGCAATGTGCTATATAATACAATAAACTTGAAATGAAGCAAAATAAAAGAACCTTAAGTGGGTCAAAATAAAGACTTGGATACCACATCAAAGATTTCCATAAGGGTCTGAGTAGGCTCTATTTTGCATGTGTTTTTGTTCAGTGACACCGAAGGATAACCTAACAATAAAACTGAAACATTAAAAGGAGTGGAATTCAAGACCTGGTTAAGCAGTTGAACCAGGAAACCAGGTAAGAATACTGAAAGCTCAGCAAATTCAGACTGATGATATGAAATAAGGCAAGTCTATAGGCACCTAAGCAGTTAGTGCTGAACAAAGCTGTCCAAGAGGCAAAAACCTCATAAACGTTGATCTTCCTCTAGGATAAAACACGAGATAAGTTTCTGACATTTTAGTCACTAAAGATTGGAAACGAGACCTGGATGGTAACAATGCTCAAATTACGCATGGGACAAGTCCATAGAACAGGAGGTGGACTTTTAAGTGGCTAGAATAGCACTCTTTACATTTAATCTATCTAAAATATTTAAAGCTCAGGGCAATTACTGTATTCCAAAGGCAACTAGATTCAAGAAATGCCAACATCATGCAGTGCACATTTTGAGGTTTCAAACTCTTGAGTATCACAGGTTTATTCTACAATAAGGCAATAATTTAATTAAAACTTACCATGATTGACAGCCAGCACTTTCCGACTATTCATCTTGACAAAGTTTCCAAGTGGGAGCTGTGCATGACCAATTCCCTGCTCTACAGCTTTTCTGTAAGTAATTCCCTGTGAGGGAGACACCAAAACAACTCAACTGAGAATCACCATTTCAAAGTAGCCCATACAGACTTCTGGCAAGTTCTGCCAGTGCTGCCATGGCCTTGCTTTAGAAGATATTTGGAAAAGGAAACACATTTCAGTTAGTATCTGACTCAAGGGCTACCTCTGTAAAAACTTACTGCTTTGAATATATGGCATACTAGATGGCAGCTCTTGGAATCCCCCAGTCACAGCCTGCTCTAAAGGTGAGTTTATGCTTAAGTACAAAGTTACTCAGATTGCAGTAACTGGGTATTGTTTTCAGAGCAAGAGTAAAGGATAAATAATATTATCTTGCCTTTTTAAACCTGGTAATTCCTGCTTCCAAGACGGACAAAAAATGACCTTTAAAATTCTGTAAACACTCATAATAACTATATGAAGGATCTGCATTAGCTCCCTCCTAACTGTGGACTAACTGCTTATTTGCTAAGGCTTAAGATCCATCTCTTTTTTTAGCATCACACTGAAATATTAAATGTCACCAGAAATTACATAGGAGTGTCTCTGAAGAAAAGCAGTAACACTGCTTTAATTTCCCAGTTGCATTCTCTATGACATTCCAGGTCCACATAGCACAATTCCACATACAGGTATGGAAACAGATCCCTGAGGCACGTGCATTACTTAGTCAAGCTCTCCTGACAACCAAACTTGTTAAAAAAGGACATCCAAGACTCAAGTGCTGTTCTTCATCTATATTTGGGCACATGTACATCCAACAGCGCATGCGTGCACACACACACACAAGTGCATGAACAGAAACCAAACCCTTCTGTTGGAAAATACAGCCCTCAGCAAGTTGAGCTGTGTTACTAATTCCATGCCTATATTTAAATTGAAAAGATAAAATCTTAAAAAGCACAGCATGTCTGCACTCTGGAACATGAGCCACTGCTACCACCAAAAGGTTTGGTTGGGTTTTTTCCCCATTTCTTCAAAATTTCTTCCAAAAGGACTTAATTAAAAATGTTTCAAAAAGAAATCTTGTTAATACTTTTATTAGTTTACATATGAACAGGATTATTGTGAAATTAAGTGTCCCCACCAGGAAGAAAAAAAAAAAAAACAAGCTGTCAAGACTGTCAAGAAAGAGATTCTGTTTACCTTGTAATGATTGTGGTCCACCAATCCTCCAATCACATAGGCTTTCTTCTCATCGAGCTCGCTGAGAACATCTGGGGAATCTGAGGTAAGATATATTAGGTCTTCTTTCTTTATTACCTCACTGTAGTGCTCTGTTCGAATTTGGATATCGATTAAAAAGGTAGTTAAAAGAAGTTACATTCAAATGATGAATTGCTGGACAAACTTTACAGACCTTAGATGGAATTAACAAAATTACATCCAATAGGATGCAGTCATTCCTCATCCCTCAATCATGTTTAAGGACATAGAGGGCAGATTGATTTCTGGATAAATTATTTAGTTTCTACAACACTGCATCAGGAAATTTTCTGAAACCATGAAAGAACTTTATGAATCCTTAAGTTCTTGTGATTTCCTTCAAACGTTACTGTATTTCTCCTAGGAATCCAAATATTTCTTCTGTCCACCTTTGTAAAAAAGTGAAGCCAGATGTAAATGCTTGCTTAACATGACGTATTTGATGAGAGGTTTATGCTACATTTTTGCAAAGCAATTATTGCACAGGACACGCTCAAAGTAAAACTGTATTTAATCACACAGAGTGCTCTTCATATGAAGTTGTTGGAATATTGGTTTAGCAAAGAGTCACAAGGAAAACTAACAGGAGTTTGACAAGCTGCTTCTCTAAAGAGCACTTCATTGTTGAGAGGCATCATAATGGAAGTGAAGGATCATATTATAGAATCATAGAATAATTTGAGTTGGAGGAGGCATCCAAATTATGACTTCTAAGTCTTATTTTTCACCAAGAAAAAAAAAGAGCACCGTAAAAACAGAGTGTTAGAACTGCCTCAATCAAGTAGTCTTGCTTTGCCTATCAGAGAACAGCATCTGTTCCATTAAAAACAGGTGAAAATTTGAATTCATAATGAGCAGTCTTTGGCTTATTTAAGTTGATTAAAAGCATGAAGAGCCACTCTATTTGTAACGTGTTATTGCCCTGATGTCTTAGAAAAACTCACGTAGAAAAAGCACAGTTTCTTCACAACTAACAATCTAGGTAACAGCTATAACCAAGACTTCTTTTTCTCTTTTTACAGAAATATCAATTATTCACCTTCCAGTTCACCCATCCTTTGTCATTTTCATTCATGTTGCTCTTCAACTGCCCCCCATGGCTGGTCAAGTAAAACTTTGAAAAGAACAAACAATTCTGAAACGTTAATATGTCAGTCTCTCTTCTCTGTACCAGACTTTTTCTAACCTTAATTATTAGCTGAAATGCCTCATTATTTTTTAGCTGAAAGTGGAAATAAGACATATTTATACAATTAGTGACATATTGAAAAGAGATATAAGGTTAAAAAAAAAAAAAAAATCTGTGACAGATAACATTGTATTGGTTCCAGTTTAAGCTTCCTAGGGAATCAAAATATAGCTAACAGAAACCAATACAGTAATAATAGGATGCCTTCCCCTCCCCCCACCTTTTTTTAAAGAAAAGAATTAGATGTGGAGAGAGAAGGGGTAAAAACACCCAAAGAACAGTCTTGCTTTGATTTGGAAGTTAAAAGGAAAAAAAAAAACAAAAACAACTTTAACAATAAATAAAAGGTATTTAGGGTAGAGGAGTTACAAATAGGTATAAGAAAGGGAAAACAAGATACAAAATATATATATAACCAGATTGATGACAGTGGATGGAAGAGATGTCCACCATGTGGTAGACAATGGCCACCTGGTAAGACAGGAGCAGCAGGAACAAAGGGTGGAATCAAGCAGATCGGCAGGCCAGGAGAGAAAGAGAAACACATAGCTCCTCTGTTTATATAGGGGGTCCAGGCAGGAAGTGGGAGTGGGCTAAACACTACACCTGGGATCAAGCAGACCTGGGGTCATGTTCTGACCACTACCCCCACTCGGGAGGGTTAACCCTTTACAGAGTATCAACAGTATCTGGCACTCTTCATCTGCATGCACATACTTTTTCACATATATGGGGATTTTTAATAACATGGGTTGAAAACTAACCTATTACAGAAGAAGTAATTTTCTTATTAAAAAGAAGCAGCTTAATTTTTATTTTTGACTACAACAGTTCTCACCACTTAGGACACAGCTGTCTTTCTCCATGTACTTTATATATGGCAATACAGTCAGTGTTCAGTTGGTTTAAACATACCTGCACAGGGTGAAATGCTTTGCGGTTTTCTGCATAACATCTCTGAATTTGCTTGTGAAGCTTCTTAACATCCTGTATACAACACAATTTGTTTTTACATAGTCCTTCAGACAGACCACCATAAAATGCTTTACCATGAGCCAGTCAGAAGCTAAAGAGAGAAAAAGGAAGCTTTTAACTGGCAAAAGTGACTACTGCCAAAAGTGTGGCTATCAGACACTGAGGAAGAACAGCCACTGTGAAGGGATTATGCTGACAAGGAAACACATCTGCCACAAAAGTGTATTCAGACAGCTCTACATGGGTTCGATTTGCACTATTCTAGGAAAGAAACAAAAATCACTGGGACTTAATTATATGCAATCATACACTCAAAATTTGTCTGAAGAATCACACAGATTTATCACTGTGACAATACTCAATCTTTCATCATGCTGAGAATAATTAAGCAAATCACACAGGCATAATTAATCTGAGTTTAGAAGAATGTAAATAATTTAGTTTCTGGCTCTGGCATTCTGACCTGACAATTTGGACAACAGTTAACTAGGACTACTTAAATTGCAGACTTCATTTTTGACAGGGGTTTTGTAAAGTAGGTTACATAGCCTTATTTTCAGTGCCCCCAAAACAGTGTTTTGTAAATATAACTAATTTCTATTTTTAAAAGAAACATCATTATACTGCTTTGATTCACGTAGTGTTTTGAGAATGTTCTGGCACCTCCGAAGGATTTCAATTAAACTAGACTTTATCACTACAATATTGCAAGTTTTTACAGACACTAGACAGGGCATCTAATTAACCCTGCTGCTAAAAGCCACACAGATTTTCACTTAAAGCCTCACTCTTCCTAAACATCTGCATAAGCATAATTTTTTGTATCAGGCCTAACAGAGGCTCTGCTTGACCAAGGAAGGAAACATATTTTACAAACGACAAATCTCTGAAACTACTACAAGGGTCCTCTAGTCACTTCTGCAGCACTGCTGAAGGGCTCCTCGGGGAGTCAAGTTCCAAAAGAAAACTCAAACACAACCAACTGGATCTTTCCCAAAATTTTGTGGTGAGCAGTACTAGCTTCCCATTAGTGCTATAAATGCTCTGTATTGCATTCAACAAGTAGCCAGACAGGCTTCACAAAAGCTTGAACTCAACCCATCTTGCAGGGCAGTGAAGTCCCTGGCAGCAGCGGAATGGCTCAAGGTAACAGGGAGGGGGATAGGTCTGCTTCAGAAACCAAAGGCTGCGCTTTTGCAGCTTGATCAGTAACTTGGTACCATGCTGATCTTCCTCCCATTTACCTACCCTGCGATCACTGCACCCATTCTTTCATCCATTCTAAAATTTTAGAGGCAGTTTGAAGGGACCTCCTGTCCCAATTGCTTCTCATGCGAGAGAAAAAAGTTCAGTATCCTCATAATTCTCAAAATTCTCATTTCCACAGTTACTAACACAGTTGGGAGCCTCAGTTTCACTTTGAAATAACTCAATATGGCATTTGCAGTCCCTCTATGCAAAACCATTTTGAGGTAGAACTGCATCTAATTTCACGGTGAACACGTGGCACAAACTGTCTGCATTCCTAGTTTTGGAATCAAACCAACATACCTCAGGTTGTGCCAGGTGAGGTTCAGGTTGGACATTAGGCAAATTTTTTTTGCAGAAAGGGTTCTCAAGCATTGGAGCAGGCTGCCTGGGGAGGTGGTGGAGTCACCATCCCTGGAGGGGTTCAAAATACAGACTGATGTGGTGCTGAGTAACATGGTTTAGTGGTAGTAGCTTAGCAGTAGTGGTAGGATTGTGAGGTCTAGGCGAGCGTTTGGACACGACGATCTCAAAGGTCTCTTCCAACCTCAACACTTCTATGATTCTCTGATTCTACCTCATCTCCATGAAGGCAGACAAAATATTTGACAAGTTTATATAAAGGTATGTTCCAAACCCTAAAATAAAAATAAATCATTGGCTGACATAAGCAGGTCTGAGAATCACCGCAATCCAGAATGCCCTGTCACTTGCAAGGTGCTCTCTAGTTTCTGTGCTCTGACACTGCAACACTGTCAGAGGATTCAACACTTGTATGTAATGAGTAAGTTTCTTTTACCTTTAGAACCATTAAGTCATCAAAGCTACAGTCCACAATGAGGCGAAGTGTACTAGGAACAACTTCCCTTCGTGTACGCTTTCTGTCACTGCCTTCCTGACTGGCATCCAGTTTTGACTGACGTTCTAGTTTTCTCTTCTGGCGTTTTTCTTTTCGTTTCTGCCTGAAGAAACAAATGCATCTTCAAAAGGGCACTACCAAGTCTGCTAAGGTACATAAATGCATACTTCTATGATCAACTTGCTTGTCCTATACCTGTGGCAATTTAAACTTACCCTGTTGTTTGCATCTGTGCTAGGCTGATACCAGCATAAAACAGATATCCCATCTTTCTGAAGTTCTGTATATATCAACAAATACACACTTCTGACACAAACTCAATGAAGTCAATAGTGGGAGTCTCATGGATTTAAGAGTGCTCTGGGTCAGCTCTCATAGCAGAAACAACTGAAAAAACTGCCAAAATTGCTGTATCAGAATGTGGAAAGTAATTTGCCTCCTGTTTCATTGCATGGTTTTGCAAAGGTTCCTGAAGAAATTGCTTTTTCTCTCTACGGGAGCAGGCAGTTGGGAGATTGGATTTCAGAGACAGTAACTTTCACAGCCACTGTCTTGAGAAGGAACATTTGCATTCAGCAAGCCAAAGATAAACCACAATCAATCCATTTGCAGATACACTTTCTCTCAGCAGAATAAACCAGAAGCTCATCATCTTCTATTTTAGCAGATTACAAGTCAACATCGTTTATAGCACAACATTTCATGTGTCAAAAGATTTTTTTTTTATTCACTGTTTAAGATTCACCAATTCTGAAAGCACCAGGAAAAGAGGTCACAGCCCTTTCAGAAAGAAACAAGGCCACACATTATTTCTTCCTTCTGACAAATCAAAAATAATGCACGTTTGAATCCCTCCCGATACCTTCTTCAAGTTGAGGAAAATTTCTAGTATGAAGATCCTTACCTTCAGAGCTTCTTCATACGTAGGTAGCCTGTGACTACTGCTTTAAATCTGCCATAGCAGAAAACCGGTTCTTAAAGATTCTGCTAGCACTACATACTACACACAATCCTAGGAAGCTATTTTGCAAACCATACCTTCGTAGATCTTTCTGTTCTTCCCACTGTTTCTGCTTCAATAGCTTCTTCCTTTGCCTCTTGGACATGGGCTCAAGGCATTCTCCCTTCTCTGAGCCTTCCTCTTGTCTCTCTACTGGACTGTCATTTGACTTCACCATTCCTTCCACATCAGGAAGTTCAGGGGACATGGTATTTTCTGTTGGCATCTCTGAACTTTCTCTTGGCCTTTCTGACGACATTAGTTTTCGGCCAGGCTTACCGACTTGTTTCCTAACCCGTGATAAATATTTCATTTAAATCAAGCTTTTCACTCACCAATTCTGTCAGAAACAAAACAACAGTATGACTGTCATTAACAAGAAGTCCAATTGGAACAAATACCACTCTACATCTGACATAAACCTGAATAAAGAAACAATAAGGGATTGCCTTTTTTGATTGTTTAAAGCTAGGTTAGTGCCGCTGCAAACAATAATACATAAAACAGCTGAAAGATGATGGCCTTATCAAGACCATATTTAAAACTCTGCCTGTTACATCTGCTGCTATTCAAGTTTCCAATTAAATGCTTTGTGAAAACGCAGCTGTGTGGAAGTAGAGAATCATATTGCATTAAGCACAAAAGAATGTTGTGAGTATTATGGGTACACAAACTCTCCTCAAATACACAAACAGGAAAAAAAGAGCTATTTTGTGATACAACTATGGCACCACATTAGAAAAAAAAAGTATAATTGTAAAGAGACTGAAGCCATTTTAATGGGAAAAAACCTGTTACCAAGCTGTACCACTTTATAATTAATTTGCATTTCTTCAGAGAAGCAAAGGCACTGGCCAACCCATCAGCGGGCAAAACACACCAAGGGGATGAACTCAGCAAAATGCTCCACATGCAACTCAATTACAATTAGACAGTCTCCTAGCCAGTGGCAAGTATTTTTTCATGTTGAAAACATGAACGTGTTGCACAACCACGTAGCTTTCAAAAAAGAACCACTTAATAACATTGGATCTACAGAATCAAAAAGCAGGGAAACCCACCCTCTAGCTTCATCATCAGTAACAGTGTCCGGAAACGTAGGAAACAGAAAAAACTGTGAGTGACTTGGACAACCCACCCCCACTCCCTCATCTCGGGGTGTTAAGGCAAAGGGCCCAGGGAACAGGGCAGGCTGTAGGTGCCCAACGATGCGGCCTGGCGTGGCACAGGTGTGTGTCTCCAACCACCGCTAAGCGCACGCCCAGCAGGTGCCGAGTCCTACACATCCGTCTGTGCATGTTCATCCAGACACACACAGCTCTCTATATATACGTATCAATGTACATACACATTATATAGAGAGAAATGCAGCCGCTATTTTTGCTCACGCACTCAAGTACCTCATAACTCAACAGCCTCACAGCCGCCCACAAGGGCCCGGAGGGGTCCCCGAGCTCCCCACTGGCGGGAGCGAAAGCCGAGCGTAGGAAGAGGAGGGCAGGCTTCCTAGGCCGTCGGGAGGCCGCCATTTATTCCTTCATTCTGCGGAAAGCCGAAGCTGGGCTCCCCGCCCTGCTCTCACGGACTGAGGCAGAACGCAAGGCAGCCACAACGTACCCACGAGCCGGTCGCGCATGGAGGGCGGGCGACGCGCGCAGGAAGAGACGCAGACCCCGGCCGCGCGCACGCGCAGCCGCCGCCCCGCCCACGCGCAGCCGCCGCCCCGCCCACCAGGACTTCAGATCCCGGCGAGCAACGCGCCGAAGGCATAGGACGATAGTGGGCATCGCTGCCGAGGGGTGCGGGGTGACAGAGCTGCAGAGTCGCGGAAGGGTCGCGGTTGGAAACGGCTTGTTGACGGTGATCTGGTCCAACCCATCTGCTCAAGCAGGATCACCTGCACTAAATTGCGCAGGAGCTCGGCCAGGCGGGTTTTGAATGTCTTCAGAGGTGGAGACTCCACAACCTCTCTGAGCAGTCTGTTCCGGTGCTCTGCCACTCTCAAAGTCGGTCATTTCCCCCTGTGTTTACGTGGATGCTCCTGTGCTCCAGTCTGTGTCCGTGGCCCCATGTCCTGTTACTGGACATGAGGGAGAGTCCCTCCTCAAACAGGACAGAGTTTGGCTCTGTCCTGACACTTGCCCTTTAGCTACTGATAAGCATTAATCAGAGATCCCCACTCTGTCCTCTAGGCTCAATAGCCTTTCCTCACAAGGTTCCAATCCCCTCATCATCATAGTGGCTCTCTGCTGGACTCTCTCCAGTAGTTCCCTGCCCTTCTTGAACTGAGAATGACAGCAGTACTGTGGGATTGTTCTTTCCTGGCCAACAAGTGGGGACTCTCTCCAGTAGTACCTGCAGGCAGGAGTTGTTCTGCCTTGGTACTGGGAGGGTCACATGAGTTGCTGTGTTGTAAGCTCACTCTAGTTTCACCTGCAACAGTTTCCAGTCAAATAAAAAAAAATAAGGAAAAAGCTGCAATTGATGATCACTCATGGGTTGGCTTGGTTTCTCTTTTTTGCATCATTGCTTATAACAGACTGACAAGCAGAGGTTGGCTGGCAGTGGTGGCTGTGCTGGCCCTGCCATAGCAGCAGATTGAGGGTGAGTGTGGCTGGGTGCCACGAACAGGCTTTGGGAGCCTTTAGAGCCTACCCTTGCAGCTCAGGTGAGCTAATGGCTTTGAAATCAGTTGGAGTAAACATTGGTCGGCCAAGGGGGGTCTGCTAATGCCTCTGCTGAGAACCCTGAGGAAAGCTGTGCTTCCCCCTGTGTACAGCTGCAATGGCTCCATGGGATTAAGAGGGACAAAAAGTAAGAAAACCTTATTTTTATCTGATGGTTTTGATGACACTACTGAGTTCACACAGGGGCCAGCAAAGTATTTTTAAGTGGTGACATTCCTCAGAGCAGATTTCTAGCTCCAAAGGTCCTTCAGCAATGCTGTGCTCCTTCTGCCCCCTGAAAAGGGGTATGTGCCTTCATGCTTCATATTTTTAAAGGCCACTGCCAGTTAGGTTTTTTAAGTCTCGTATCAATACTCAATAAAGGGCAGCATTGTTTCGCCTTCAGATAACTTCATGGAAGAATGCTTCCCTGATACAGGAGTCACTTCTGGAGACCAGGATTATATTATAAGGGAAAATGTCTTTTGGATAGCCTAAATAAGTAGATATATTTGCCCCTGTTAAGGGAGCGCACATAGCTAACAAACATACAAGTACATGCTACTGTAACACCCTTTTCATCTGCATCAATGTTTGTCTCAAGTTTCACTGGTTTCAAATATACACACTCGGTGCTGGTTTCAGGTTTACTACAGCTATGTTAAAGTCACAAAACTGTATGGTGTCACTATAGGAAGACACTGACCTTCAACTGCTGTCGGTATTTAATACTTGCTATAAAATTTAATTTGTGATTCCTGCTCCCTGCATTACTTTAAAATTAGCTGCATTTGTATTTGCTTTTGCTAGCATCTATTTAAAACCTCACTTACTTTGCTATTAATATCTAGCTTTACAGGCCAGCATCACAGAAGTCCAAATGTGCCACTGTTGCTATGAGAATCCTTCATTTTCTTTTGCTGCTTAAAAGGCTGCAGATCACTTACCAACAGAAGCCCACTTGGTTGCTTGTCTTCTTTTCAAGATGGCATCTAATGACTTAATCTAGTATTCAGATGTGCTTTTTCTTGGAATGAAGAGACTGCTTAGACATTTTGATTTATAACTCTATTCTTCTCATAGTGGGCTTTCTGAAGTAGCAGTATCGCTAATCCAGACTTGTGTGGTCTCAGACACCAGTACAAGTGTAATGCGATGTTTTGTGAAGCCTGCCAAGTGGTGATAAAGCAAAATGAAGACCTGAGCAGTTGCAAAGATTGAGGAAGAACTGTCTAACTGAATTTCATTCAAGCCATAGCATGACTTTTCAGGATGCTCATTCAAATAGCGAGTTCCCCCCAGGAATAGGACAAACTCAACATCCCATAGTTTAAAGCTGCATATCAAAGCATTTTGTACAAGCAGCACTGCAGTTCAAGACCAGAGTTTGGAGAGTATGAAGAGTATGGAGGCCTGGGTGTGGACACAGACATCACTCTCTGTGAATCACATCTGATTGCAGCAGTCTTGAGGCGAATCTTAGGATGCAACACATACAATTCACCTTTAGCCAGTAGCTTGGTTACTCATCCTGTACTCCGTGACAGAAATGGGGGTGGGGGGAGTGTCTTATTCACCAAAGCAGTGGGAACTGGGGCTCACAGGCACCAGCTGAAGAGCAAAACTGCACTTGGGTACTTTAGTGCACATAGCTGAAAGTTTGAGGTGAAAACTCAGATCTTCACACTGTTGCTTGCAAAGAGAACCAAAAAAACCCCACAACATTTTGTTGACCTCAGATGATGTGAGGAAATCTCATTAGTTTTATTAGGTCATATAAAGATATGAGCCTTATAGTTTGGACTCTGGAAAATGTGCAGCAACAGTAATACTTTGACCCCAGTACCTATGCCAGCATGGCGTGAAGCATACATTAGGGACTGATCCCGCAACCTCTGCGTGTAACGGCCTTTGGTGGACACAGCACTTCTTTGGTTGTTCTAGTTTCACTTCCAGGAAGTTTCTGCCGATTTAATCTGGCCATAACTGAGGTGAGGCTCAGGCCTTCTACTTTTAAGACATTTGAACACATATACCAAGCATGTGTTATAGTTATGTCTGTAGGTGCATATATAAGCACATGGAAATGTATGTACGCTATTTCTATACATGATGGTTGCATCCCTAGTGCTCTAATTCATGCTACTATAGTAGTAGTAGTGTGCTGGTTTACCTCAGCAGGGACTTTATTTCAAAGAAGAAACACACTTCTAGTGTCCCAAGAATGTAAGAAGAGGGCAGCTACTCTTCTCCAGAGTTCAGACCAATGTAGAATCTCAGGCTGTTTTGGTCTTTTAGATCATAGAGTCCAACCATTAACCCAGTACTGCCAGGTCACCACTAAACCATGTCCCGCAGCACCACATGTACACAGCTTTGAAGCGCCTCCAGGTATGGCAACTTCCCACCTGCCCTGGGCAGCCTGTTCCAGGCCTTGCCAACCCTTTTGGGGAAGAAATTGTTCCTCATGTCCAACCTCAACCTCTCATGGGACAACTTCAGACCGTTTCCTCTTGTCCTATCATATGTTCCTTGAAAGAAGAGACTAAGCCCCACCTGGCTCCCAGCTCCTTTCAGGGAGTTGTTCTTGACAAGGTCTTCCCTCACCTTTCTTTTCTCCAGACTAAACAACCACAGTTCCCTCAGCTGCTCCTCACAAGACCTGTTCTCCAGACCCTTCACCAGCTTTGCTGCCCATTCCCTTTTGTGAGTGAAGTGTAAACGTTGCATTTCCAAAGCAGGATCCATACCTCTGGTCTCTTTCTAGCCAGAGTCATTTTTGCATGCTGTTAGCGTCCTTATTTTTTAGAGAAAAGGACAGGAAGCCTGACAAGCTCCTTGTTTACCAAATGCAGCAAGATGATCTGCTGGAATCCTCAGCCTTAGTCCCTTGAACTCAGGAACATGTCACAGTCTGTGTCTACAAAAAGCTCCTTGGGGAGATTCCACAAGAGATGAGTGTGAGCCAGGAGCATTGGTGAGAACCTGTTTCTCACTGCTGGTTGATGACTGACATCCATGGTGCCTGGCTTCTCTTTTACCACAAGGCAACAAAGAAAACATTTATATTGCTGAAGGTGAAGGCTGTTCTCACCTTATGATCCCTTACTAATACAGAGGAGCTAGTGACAGAAATGGCCTACTAAAGCAGCTGAATAACCTGGGGTGGCACTTGTTCAGCTGAGGTGTTTGTAGCTTGCAATCTTGTTAAAGCTGCCTCTAGAAGTGGAGTGAAAGAGTGTGGTGAGGGCTCATGGGTGTGCCTCGTTTACAAGCAGGACCAGATTCTCCCTCCTTGCAGAGACAGGGAGGCTTCATATGCCAGGGGAGAGGGTGCCCCCTCACAGGCTGTGACACCCAGGGTGTGCCAGGGAACACAGCGGGATGACCTACTGCCCCACCATCCCTGGATGGACAGGGAGAACCTTTAGCAAGCCCAGTGGCCATGAGGCTTAGTGTGGGATGGCCTGGGATTTACTCTGAGAGGAAAGAGGGAAGGGTGTGGTTTAGTCAACTGGAGGTCTACTGGGGAAGGTGAAGTGAGCGTGAGAAAAGAAGAAAATAGGAGAGAAAAGGAGAAAATAGAGCTGGAAAGGATGCTTTCAATCCCAGACAAACAAGCACTCTTACAGAGGTGGGGCAGAGTGGCTGGTTTATCTCATCTTTTCAGTCACTGACCTCTGCTAAGTAAGATGGGGACTGGGACTGCTAAAATAAAGAGAAATTATTAGGGATGATATACTATAGCAGGAATTAACATCACATCTGAGTGTCCATCGCTTTTTGGGATGGCACTGATAAATCCCATGTACTTCTGTTTCCAGAAGGGCCCTTAAAAAGCACCTGCCTCTGGGGTTGAAGACAGAGTTGATACAAGGCAGTAGAGGCAGCGGTCAAGATCTGGCCCCAGGCAGCTTCAGTATCCCCAGTTACCCTTTCCTTTAGACAGAGGAGTGGCAGGATTTCCTGGTCCTGCCAGTGCTGGAGATGGGCTCCCCAGCTGAGAAATGTAGCTGTGTGGGCTCAGTATTCAAAAATGAAAGCCTAGATGATGGATAAAATGGGTTAGAAACCACCAGTTACCTTAGTCCTTAATAATTAACTGGAAGTCCTTTAATGAACTTAGTACCTGAGTGTGGAATTTGGAATCTGACCTTTACTACATGTAGATAAACAGTGTGGCCGACCCAGCAGCTCCCTCTGCAAGCAACCCCTCCACTCTCAGCAGCTCATTTCTTGGAGGCTCTCACACTTGATGCTGCAGTCAGGGCTTCAGGGAAGTTCAGCATGATTCTTCTTACTGTGCTGTTCCTTTGCATCATTTCCACCTACTCGGCCTCTGTTAAAGGTAGGTCCATACTGGGCTTGGTTCAGCTTTTGGCTCAGGGAGGGCATAACCACTGTGTGCATGCTGATCTGTTTTGCATCTAAAAATATTATCTTTACGCATCTGTCCTTGAGTAATACAAAATGCATTTACAATTACAAAGTTTTAAGTGCTTGTGGCATTCATTTCAGCAGAGGAGATGGAGAAGACAAGTATTTTCAGGTGTACTGGGCCAGTGGTGTGAGCCACTGAGGATCTTGACCTTGCTTAGTCAGGACATGCTGTAGGGGCACCAACTTGAAACAGACTATTCACATGCTCAAAAGTTAAACACATAGAAGTGCTCTGGTGGAGCAGAGCCAGGAAATGCTCGGGGCTCTCTCCAGGTTTCAGCTTCTGAGCAGTTGACTCAGCTACCTCAAGTCAGTAACAAGCATCCTGTTAATTTCACAGGGAGTTTGCTCAGCAATAAGTCATGAAAACCTGGGTGTCTGCACTAGCCCTGGGAGCAGGGCTGTACTCAGGTGTCCTGGCAAAGGTCAAGGGTATGAAATCAGGAGGCTGCCCACCTCCCCTAGCAGTGCCGGTGTATGAAACGAGGGAAAGGTCTCTTTAGTAGTGGCCCTTTATGTACAACCTGGCATTAAATTTAGAGGAGCAGCAACCTTAAAACGAGCCAACGTCTAGTTTTTAGTTTAATGAGAGTGTCCTCATCATGATGAGAAGCAGGATTAAGAAGGCTGTAGAAGTACTCTCATGGGTGCTTCCTTCTGCTTCCTGGAAGGGATCTTCCTCCCTCTCTCTCTACCTCCATACAACAGGAGTTATAAAGCAGGGCAGTTTGCAGGTAGTTCCTCTACCCATGCATGTATTTCAAGAGACTGCCAAGTAATGTTTATGGCTAGATACCAGCATACCACATTTCTGCCACATTTGCTTTTCCCACCCTATCCTTAATATCAATTAAGTGAAGCTCCTTTGTGGCATGAAGTAATATTTGCCTGTCACTTTACAACCCCAGGGTACTGAACAAGAATTTTCTCAATTAGTTCTCCTTTCAGTTCTCTCGTGCAGAGAGATTGAGAACTAAATTACTGTCCCAGTGTCAGTGTCAGAGCCGGGATCAAAATGAGTGTTGTACCTTCCCACCTGGCTATGCTGCCTTTTGGAAATACTGCAGGAATATTCTTTTAAGTCAATTAAATCAGCATACACAAAATTTTCCTTAGAGTTCCACTTGAAAAATCTTTTCAAAGAAGTGGATGGGTTTTGCTTTTCAAAGCTATCTGGTATCAGAAACAGTGACAAATATAATTTATGAAGGTAGAGCCAGCAAGTAGTTAGAGATGCACATGCTGAGCATGCCATATGTATTAATAAAAGGCACAGGACTTGACAGCTGTCTCTACCCATGCAGTGTAACCTTCTGTATTATACAGTATCATGATTTAATTATAGACTTGGCATGTTACCCTTAATGACAGACACTTAACATTACTAGTCAAGCTATGTGTTCTGCACTCCACCTTGAAAGAAGGCACTTCTGACCTCAAGACAGCATGGCTGATTGTGAACTTTATGTCCGTCTCTGCTCCCTTCCCAGTCAGTGGGACGTTTGCCATCGGCTGAAATATAGAGGAAAGCATCCCAGTGCTGTGCTAAATGCAAAGGAAGGAGCTTTTAAAGGCAAGGTTTCCAGAGACACGAGGATGACTGGGGGAGTTGAACATCTCCCCTGTGGAGAGAGACTGAGAGCCCTGGAGCTGCTTAGTCTGGAGAAGACAGAGGAGATCTGATCAATGTCTATAACTATCTGAGGGGTGGGTGTCAAGTGGGTGGAGCCAATCTCTTTTTGCTGGTCAGCAGCAATAAGACAAGGAGCAACAGCTACAAACTGGAACATAGAAGGTTTCGTCTCAACATGAGGAGAAACTTCTTTACAGGGAAGGTGATGAAGCACTGGAATGGGCTGCCCAGAGAGGTTGTGGAGTTTGGAGAGACTGCATCCAAACCCACCTGGATACATTCCTGTGTGGACTACCCTAGGGGATCCTGCTTTTGTCAAGGGGGTTGGACTTGACCTCTGGAGGTCCCTTCCAACCTCTAATGTTCTGTGATTCTGTGATTCTTTTAAGAAACGTTTCTATCACAAAGGTGCAGGAATATTCTTTTTAAAATAGTACCTGTGTTCTCTTCATGAAAGATAGCATGAAAATTTACTTGTATTGTTTTGAATA
The DNA here is from genome assembly GCA_013399055.1 of Ramphastos sulfuratus. Taxonomy (NCBI): domain Eukaryota; kingdom Metazoa; phylum Chordata; class Aves; order Piciformes; family Ramphastidae; genus Ramphastos; species Ramphastos sulfuratus. The sequence goes on along the minus strand of WBNM01017663.1, from coordinate 13,709 downwards.
CTCTTCTGTCCCTCAGCCACCAACATGCCCCTTCCCTTTCAAACTGACCATGCCATCCAATTGTCTCTTGTATCTTCCGCAATTCACAGGATCACAAAATTGCCATGGTTGGAAGAGACCTCAAAGATCATCTAATTCCAACTTCCCTGCAATGGGCAGGGACACCTCACACTAACTAGATGAGGTTGCTCAGAGCCACATATAGCCTGGCCTTAAAAACTTCCAGGAATGGGGCCTCCACCACCTCCCTGAACAACCTGTTCCAGTGTCTCACCACCCTCATGATGAAGAACTTAAAATCATAGAGTCAGTCAGGGTTGGAAGGGACCACAAGGATCATCTAGTTCTAACCCTCCTGCCATGGGCAGGGACACCTCACTCTAGATCAGGCTGTCTGGAGCCTCATCCAGCCTGGCCTTAAATACCTCCAGGGATGGGGCTTCCACCACCTTCCTGGGCAACCTCTTCCAGGATCTCACCACTCTCCTGGTGAAGAACTTCTTCCTAACATCCATTCTGAATCTACCCATTTCTAGCTTTGCTCCATTTCCCCATGTCCTATCACTACCTGACATCCAAAAAAGTCCCTCCCCAGCTTTCTTGAAGGCCCTCTTAAGGTACTGAAAGGCCACAATAAGGTCACCTGAGAGCCTTCTCCTCTCCAGACTGAACAGCCCCAACTCGCTCATACAAGAGGTGCTCCAGGCCCCTGATCGTCCTCGTGGCTGTCCAAAAACAAGTGCTAACTCCTTTGAGCTGCCTTTCCCCTGCTGCTTCTCTTATTGTGATCCACCACTGGCTCATCCATTTCCACCAGTGACAGTAGCCTTGCAGTTAAAGGTGCCTTCTGCCCTGACTCCTGCACTGTTTTCCATCTATGAAATGGTGAAAACTTTCAGACTGTAATAAACCCTCTACCTCCCAGAAACACTTTGCAATTAGTCATCTCTTCCATAACATTTATAAGAAGCTGCTGCATCATTTGCTCATGTTTCCTTCAGGAGGAATCAGCTCTTTTGTATGTAGGGACAAGCAAATGCTAAGAAGGGAAGAAATGGGAAGGAATTCCTGGAAAAAAGGCAAAAAATATCTGTGGATTGAGCTGTAGGAAAAGGAAGAGGAAAGGTGAAAGGTGCGTTTAACCAAAACAAGGGAGCAAGCCCACAAACATCCACCTTATCTAAGACGCCTATGTCTCAGCAGCCAGATCATTTTCCTTGGATGTGCCTTTAAACCACACCACCTAGCCGATGGCTTTCATAAAATCTCAGCTAATGCTATATCATTAGCACTGCCATTTCTGGTGCAAATATGGACATTATCAACCAGGAAGCAATCAACTCCNTACTGGTGGGAGATGTCCCTGCCTATGGCAGGGGGTTGGAACTAGATGATCCTTGAGGTCCCTTCCAACCTTACCATTCTATGATTCTATGATTCTAACCAGAGGTGTCCCTGAAAGGTGCAGCCATCTCTGGGCAGGCAGCAAAGCATCCTCTGCTCTCAAGGGCAATGTAGCTTCAAAGCCAATAGCAGCGTGGGGAATCTGGGATGTGGCTAAGGAACTCATGGCAAACCTGAAGGAACGGTTGTACACCTCTTGGTGACATTCTGAAGTGGGCACACTGGGCCTGCAAAACCAAAAGAGCCCCACTGTGCCAACAGTAAGGCTTTGGACTCCCTGCAAAAAAAAAGTCACCAGTTAGAGGTTTGAGCTGTCACATGCACACAGGCTGCTCCCCATGGGATCACTGAAGCCACTGCGTCACACCTCCAGCTGGCAGAAAGCGTGAGGCAGTTTAGCTCTGTGTAGCTTTGCCAATTTATGCAACTTGCAGACCAAACTTGACAGGGTCATCGTTTTTCTCAGGGAAAGGTTCTTGGAAGCTGACCTTAATCTACTGATCTATGATACCTGAACAAGCAGAGAAAACAAGCAAAATCTCAAAAAAAAAAAAAAGGTGTTTTTTTGACTCCTTAAGCACTGCCTCCAGCCACAGTGGATGTGCACTGGGCATCTACCTAACTGGGATCCAAAATCCGAGAGTGAAATAAGACAAGCCTCTGGGTTTCCTCTTTATGAATGCAGTGATTTGAAATCATTTAGCAGAGTCAAATAAATCACTGAGAGACATGACATACATCCAGATAGCATGTTGATTCTATGCAAGGGACTTTGAACACACTGATTACATTATGGCATGCTTAAGAATTTGTCTGAGATGTTTTGATAGAGTTTTCTTCTTCTTTTTTTTCTTTTTACCCTGCACTTGTCATAAGACTGACCTGCACCTCCCTGAGGACAGCACTTGGCTTTTGTGAGATTAACTCTGTCGTATACTTATCATTTCTGCTCTGTACCTCCTGACCTCCATGAAGAAATTCACAATGGATTCCGTGGTGTAGGCATTTGGGTCTGAGAGGCTACTGCCGTGATGCTCACAGATAGCACCTAAGGTCACTGCACGTATGTTTGCTTTGCAGATGTAGGAGCACTTTGTGTACAGCCAGCTTCTTCACCTTTCCAGTTTTTCTTGGGTGGAAGAGACCTTTGTAGCCATTTGCACCAGAGGAGGGAAGCCCCTGAAAGCAGTGGAGAGAGATGTCATGTATGCCTGTTGTGAGAAAATATTTAAAGGATATTCAAGAAGAAATTAATTTTTCCTTAGCCACAGATATTAGGAGCTCAGTCTTAATTCCTCTGCCTGAGTCTGCGCAGAGAGTTGTGATGCTGGTGCTACACGTTCATGGCTGTGCATGAGAGAAAAGAAAGAGATGATAGGAAAGGGTGTGGTGTAAGTAGCTTCATAAAGGAAAAATAAAACTTGTGTACCAGAATTCATGTACATTAACAAGACTGAAACTGAATCCTGAGGGAGTTGTTATACAGATGGAAGTGACAACATAAGTTGGGTATGCAAGTTGCATTTACGCTAGAATTTGGCTTTTATAGCCCTTTAAATACATCTATTAACAGCAGAATCACAGCTAGTGGGACAATTATTTAATTTAAAGAACAAGGGCTTAATTATTTAATCTAAAAAAAATATTTTCCCCAATGTCTTCATTACATTCATTGCACTCCTGGACAAGGCTTTCAATGGAAAGATTCATTGTAAACATGCAGAGAACAACGCCTGTTGGTTCAAATGGATTACATCAGTAATGCATGAATAATTGCAGTATTTTGAGCTGCAAATCATTTTTTATTAATTTCTAATGCTAGCCCATCTGAAGTAGAGAATTTGGCTGTCTTTCATTTAAGTGTTGAGCTGGGACAAAGGATTTTGTGGACACTCTTGTCTTAAATATATATGAACAGTGCCAATCTAACCACTAAAAAACCCCAAACCCAAACCAAACCAACCAACCAAAAAAAAAATTTCAAACCAAAGAACACCAAAAAAAACCCCAAAACCAAAAACCAAAAAAAAAAAAACAAAGCTCCTTCAGTGGGTACAGCCTCTGTAATCACAGAACTTTAGAGATTGGAAGTGACCTCCAGAGATCATCGAGTCCAGCCTCCCTGCCAAGGCAGGATCACTCAGGACAGTTTGCACAGGAATGCATCCGGGCGAGTTTGGAAAGTCTGCAAAGAAGGAGACTCCACAGCCTCTCTGGACAGCCAGTTCCAGTGCTCTGTCACCCTCACTGTAAAGAAGTTGCTCCTCACGTGGAAGTGAAATCTTCTATGTTCCAATTTGTAGCCTTTGCTCCTTATCTTATTGCTGCTGACCAGCGAAAAGAGATTGGCCCCACCCACTCGACACCCACCTCTCAGATATTTGTATACATTGATCAGATCTTCCTCTGAGTCTTCTCTTCTCCAGACTAAACAGCCCCAGTCTCTCTTTGTAGGGGAGATGCTCAAGTCCCCAATCATCCTGGTAGCTCTCCACTGGAGTAGCAGGATCGATCTCATAAATATTTTAGTGGCAATTCATGTTTTTATTTTTCTAAAGGTTTTGTTTGTTTGTTTTGAGAGAAGGACAGAAAATGTGAGTTAGTCCATTCTCAGACACTGTTTGCTTTTGCTTTCCAAACAGGGCACACCACTGGACCAAGCTTAAATAATGACAAGCTATACAAGTTTGCTTACTCAGCTGAAGTGTATGTTGGTTCGGTGAAAGCACCGCTGCAGAGAAGTGCAGGATACCGATTTTCTTCTGGTGTGGATGTCAACCTTCTTTGGAGAAATCCTGAAAATGATGATGACCAGTTGGTCAAAATTACGGTAATTAATGCTATCAGACAACTTAAAACATGCCCTGTGTTTATCTTACTGCTGATCTGAGCTTGAAGAACTAATTTTTCAGATGAACTAAATCCTTTATTCCTCTGTAGTTCTTTTATAAGCAGATTCCTATTGAATAACTATTTGAAAGAATATATCTATCATCTCCTCTCTGGAGATATTCCAAACCCACCTGGACACCTTCCTATGTGATCTGGTCTAGGTGATCCTGCTCTGGCAGTGGGGGTTGGACTGGATGAGCATTTGAGCTTCCAGCCCCTGACATCCTAGTATTCTGTGATCATGATCCAGAACATTTCCTGTATTTTGAAACTGCTTCATATAGCTTCTGTAGTTTCAAATGACTAGCACACAAGCACCTACCTGAGGAGCAATAATAGGCTGTCTCAAGTCATAGAATCATAGAATGGCAAGGTTGGAAGGGACCTCAAGGATCATCCAGTTCCAACCCCCTGCCATAGGCAGGGACACCTCCCACTAGTACACGTCACTCAAGGCCTCATCCAGCCTGGCCTTGAACACCTCCAGGGAGGGAGCATCCACAACCTCAGTTCTAGTTGCAAATTGTGACATTTTTCTAAATACAAACTGGGTTTGGTACTTAAATTTACACTAAGTTTTTCTGCCAGTTATTTCCCCAGTGATGAGTGTTGATTTCTTTTGAAAACGTAGGCAGAGTAATCATGCAAAAGGAATGATCAGAACCAGAGACAAAGAAATAAAAAAGATGTTATAGGTGATTCAGTTTATCCAGCCTACCTCAAGCCAATGCTAGACTGCTCTCTACATAAATTTCCTCTGCTCTTACTTTGATAGATAAGGGATGTTCAAGTTGAAACTGTGAATGAACGTCCAGCTGATAAAAACATCTTCAAAGGAAGAAGCACAGAGAAGATCATCGGGAAGGAGTATCTGGAAGCTTTGCAGAGGCCCATCGTTGTTGAGCTAGCCCGTGGAAAAGTAAGACACTGTTTTTGCAAATTCAATCCCCCAGGCAACCTGAGACAAATCTTTTCCTAAAGGCTTGGAGAATTTACCAATTAACTATCGTCTCAGTGTTCTTCATGTGCCACTGTGTCCTGTCTTTCTATATGAAATACGCTCATTTAGAACAGATTGTAGTTTACCTATACAAGGCAAGCTTCCAACTCAAGCCTTTTGTGTGTTGAGAACACCATGCAGTATGGAAGTAAACAGCAAACTGGCCATAAATATCTGAGTACACCTGTAGATGTATGCACAATTGCTGGGTAAAACTTGTGCTGTTAACTGCAGTGAGGCCAGGATTTTGTCCAAGGTCTAAAAGCAGCAGATCAGATATAGTTTGTTGTGAGGGAGGTTATACCATGTCTGTGACAGTGTTTAATCACTTTAAATCCTTATCAAACAGCTTGCTGATATACTTCCGTGTCACCTGAAGTTTCGATGATCCAAGCTATTAAGCTTGCTGCTGAAAGAGGCAGCCTTTCATGTTGTTGTTCTATTGGGAAAGCATTTCCAAAAATCAGAAGAGAAGGGACAGTGAGCAAATGTGTCTCAGTGTGCTTCTGGGTTTTACAGTCTGCCCTGAGAGACTGCCAAAGCACTCTCCCATCACAGGACCTCCTATGTCCAGTTGTAGTTCTCAGAGTCCCAGTTTTGCTCAGGAAGGAATTCAAGTAAATCCATCTCCTGCTCTTCTTCCATGAGAAGCTGCTCACTTGTCCCCACGCACTCAGCCTACTGCTGTGGCCAGGAAGTGGCAAAGCTTGAGTTATGGCTGTTCCTGTCTCCTTTCCAGGCTCCTTCACCCTCTTCTTGCTTGTTGTGTTAAGCCAACAGGCCTCCCTGCTCTCCCTTCTGCCCTAAGAAATGCTTGGCAGATGGGATGTGGGCAGAGGGACAGTGAAAAAAGGAGTAAGGTTGAAGGTCACGTTCCCTTTTCTCTTCTGCAGAGTGGAGCGAGGGCTGTGACACCCTATCCCAGCAGGATCTTTACCTCCTGCTGTAAATAGGCACTGAGCACATACCCTGGCCACTGGCTTAGCCTACTGAATTGCAGCTGCTATCAGGCCTGCTCAGTAACTTTCAAACTCAGCCTTGTCATCAGTTTTACACAACATAAAAAGAAATGAGACTGCACTGGCTCCCAACTGTACACATGCCTAAATGAGAACAGAGCTATCAGCAGAAGACAGTCAAAATACATCTGCTCCTAATACATGAAGCAGCTCACATGCTAACATTGAGATATAGTATTAAAAACTTGGGTTTTCCCTTCAGGTGTACAGCCTCTGTACACTCCTTTTACGATTTTTCAGTGGTGTGATACTTTCATCCCTGGCACGTTGATTCACTTTCCAGGGTTGCCCCCAGATAACATGCTGATTGTACTTACAGTTCTTGGAAAAAAAAAAAGCAGCACTTTTAAAGCACCTTGAATGCAAAGTGGAGGTGCAAAGTCTTGTTCACAGAGGAGAGGCTCAAGCTCAACAGTTGCCACGAAGTGCAAAGGTTGTAATGTATTTGACACGTCGTTTAAGTCATTCTGACTGTGACTTACCTCTGATTCATTCTGGGTTTTTGTAACCTGTGACTAAAGTGCAATAGATATTGTGCCCCTGTGGGGAGGCTTTATCTGAGGATTATGCAGAAAAATCAGTCACTCGTGAAATAATGTAAAGTGTCCCACTTCCTTTCTAAATTCTCTCTAATTAACAGAAGGAAAGATGCTCACTGCAGTGGAACTGTGCTTAGATACAGCTGAAGACCAAAACATGTTTGTACTGTTATCAGCAGGCCCTGCAGCCCCTGGAGTTGACTTAAATAAAGGGCAACAGGTCCAAATTCAGCTTGGCAATTCATAAAACACTATTCAGCTTCATAATTCATAAACCAGAAAGAAGCTTTTTCTAGAGAGGAGCGTCACTATTCCTTTCTCTTTTATGCAGATTTGCTATATACTTGTTTTTCATTCCTACAGGTCAAAAACTTCTACTCATATCAAAATGAACCTGCTTTTACCCAGAATATTAAGAGAGGTCTGGCTAGCCTTTTCCAGCTACAGCTGCACTCTGGTTCTGCCCCTGAGGTATGGTGCTTTTATCTGGCAGGACAGACATCATCAGAGAAACAGTCAGAGCCCAGTCTGCTCTGCAAGGGCAGACCTGTGTCTCCAGCTGACTTCAGAAGTGAACTGTGACAGAAATCAGCCTTTTGATCACATTTGAGGTTGGGGATGTGAAGACAGTCTTAAAATTATTTGGTGACAAAAGTTAAGTTGCTGCAATTAACACAGAGATTTGCTGAAATCCATTGGATTTAAAATGCTGGTTTGAATTTAGCAGAATCTGATAATAAACTAGATTGCTATAAAAGAGGTTATACTGATGGATTAATGATGATTGATTCCTAAACTCAGGTCAGCGGATCAGGCCATTTTAAATCACAGTACCCACATAGAGTTAGTAATGGTTTAGTCACACCCATTTAACCTGCACTGTTAAATTTCTACAGCAGTCCACACAAGAAAAGTGGGAATTTAACTCAAATTCTTGAGGCTACTGCCAACTGCTTCTTAATTTTTTTTTTTTGTTTAAAAAACATTGCTACTTTCCATCACAGCCACCTAATGAAAAGTAGCCCTATCTACCCAAAGCAGAGAATTAGAAACACCGATACCTTAAAAACTGATAAACACAAAAGATTGAAACAGTGGAGAAAATGGCTCATCTGTGAAAGATACTCTAGGGTCCTAAAGATAAGTTCAAGAAATTGTCCTAATCTAACTCCTTTTTTTTTCCAAAGGTGGACGTATCTGGGAAATGTGACACTACTTACAATGTGCGGCAAGATCAAGTCACTAAAATCAAAGCCCTGGACTCCTGTGAAAGAGAGAAACATGGATTTACCAGCCATAATCCGGTATCATTTCCTCAACAAAATAAATTCTATTCTGACTCTTTAAAATGTATTCTTAGTAGCTGCTACCCATTTTCTCCAAAGTGCTTTCTTTCGTTACAGAAAGCCGATTCTGCATATGCGTTTTGTGGTGTGTCTAGTGCAAATTTCACATGTAGCATCCATGTGGAGAACAGATCATGCATTCTCCTCTTGTCTAAACCACCTTGGCCCAGCTGACACTGAGCACAGCACACAGAGAGTTATTGGACCTCAACCGTAACGTGTTTTAGTTTATATGGAGGTTTACAACACTTTTGTCCTGGCTGCCCTGAACTTTTAATGGAAGAGAGCCTTCTTTTTCCTTTAGAGGGAAATCCTACCTACGGTCACGGTCATAGTGACAACAGTAACCTTTTACCCACCTGCATTTAGTGTACACAATAAATGCCTGGCAAGATACTGACTCCTGAATGGAGCCCAGTCAGGCTTGCCTGGAAGGTCAAAGGCTTCCCCAATGGACAGGTGTAGTGTAGGAGACATGCTGTAGCAGGCCCTGCTAAGGTGCTAGTGGTCCTCCACTGCTAGTAATGCCTTTCTAAGCAGTTACTACTGAGTGCAGGCTGGACACATGATGAAGGCACTGGTATTCTGCGCATCAGAAATTAACCTTTCTCAGCTGAGAGGACTGCAAAGGTAGCACAGGCTCTGTTAATAAGCAGCTTTATCACAATGGCTGAATTCCTGATTTTCACACTTGCCACAAAGACAATGTCTTGTTTACAAACAGACCAAGCAAGGTGGCTTGCTTTGCTTCCTAGCTGTGAACATGACATTATTATTTACCAGACATCTCCCTGGAAAAGCTTCTCATCTTATTTAAAGTGTATTTTTAACTACATGTATTATTGGGCATTTGCTTAGTTGCAGCCTGCTTCATAACTTCCTCCCATTCTCTTCCTTTTTTTGGTTTTTTTTTTTCTCTGCTACAGTCTCATTTTGAAGCCCACGGTGGAGAATTGAGCGGCTTCCTGTTACAGAATGACTTTTTGAGAACCTGGTTTAGAGGCTTAGCTTTAGATATTGTCAACCTGCCTTTTTTGGATCTATTTCAAACTGCGAGCTCATTTCCTACTCTGCTGTTTATTGATCAGTTGCTTTTCTGTTTTCTCTTTAATTATTTTCAGATTTTAGATGTCAGTTCAAAATCCACATCTGCCACAACTTATGTGCTGGAAGACAGCTTCATTAAATCTGCTAAGGCAGAAGAAAATTACGTGTTTGTTCTGAATTCCCGACGGAAAACAGGTTCCAAAATAGTTTCAAAGTAAGTTGGGCAATTTGGCTGTCATTGATAGTAGCAGGACTAGTGTTCAAGTCAGGTTATATGTGTATATCTTCTAGCATCAATATCTAAGGCTGTAAGTTCTCTAGGTAAGGACTAAGGTTTCTTTTGTATCAACAGGATACCCAGTCCAATTTTGATTAAGGGCTCTACCATACTGCAAGTAATAATTAATGCCATTCATAAGAAATCAAATGAAAACAGATGGAATTGGCCAAAACATTTTAAGCAGCCCGTTTTCTAGTAATCTGAAAGTTCAGAAGTAAAGAAAACAAGCACAGGAAGGAAACAGTGGTGAAAGCTAGATCTATGTTAGACTCCAGACTCCAAAACAGCAAGTTTTGAGATATTCATACAAGATAAATGACTTAGGGGTGTCCTTTGTATTACGATAAATTTAAAAGTGACATTCAAAACCTCACTTTCCAGATCTTCTTATGAACAAATATAGTAAATATTTCAGAATGTCTATGGTTACTGAAGGCTGTTTACCAGGTGGTAGAAATCCATACTTCAGAAAACCTATTACTTAGGCCTGGGGAAGAGAAGGCTTCCAGGAGACCTTAGAGTAGACTTCCAGTATCTGAGGGGGGCCTACAGGAAGGCTGGAGGGGGTACTATAATGGAGGGGGTCTTGTAATGCCAGGATGAGGGGCAATGGGTTTAAACTGGCAGAGGGGAGATTTAGACTAGATGTTAGGAGAAAGTTCTTTACAGTGAGGGTGGTGAGACACTGGAACAGGTTGCCCAGGGTGGTTGTGGATGCTCCCTCCCTGGAGGTGTTGAAGGCCAGGTTGGAGGAGGCCTTGAGTGACCTGCACTAGTGGGAGGTGTCCCTGCCTATGGCAAGGGGTTGGAACTAGATGATCCTTGAGGTCCCTTCCAACCTTACCATTCTATGATTTTATACCTTATATCTCTAGCAGTAATTCTACTGGCATCAAGTTACCGTAAAAAAAAACCCAAATCATAGACTTGCCATGCTCTGAATATTTTAAAATAAGACTTCAATAAATCTGTGTTCTATATTTGGGTCTGTGGAGTGTTGTTTTGTTTCCTCTTGCCATGCCTTCTGCATTTCTGCTCTAATGGTGTCATCACTGTATGGATACACAGGCAGAGACTGGAACTGAAGTCAATACAAGCTGGCCCCGGGCTGATGGCTGGGAAGCAAGTTGCCGGTGTTATCAAGACCTTAGACTCCAGCTACGTTGCTCTGTCACTAGTAGCAGAACCAGTCAAATCTGAATGCAAAAAGTGTCCCTCCGTAAGTAAACACAGGCTTGTTGGATGTCAGGTTGGAAAGCTAAGCAGAATGAGTGTGAAAGAGGTTTCTGTCCAAGCAGCCCACCAAGTACCAGTATAAAATATGCTGTGGAGTGAGGAGCATGGGGGTAATGCAGCAGCGCTCTACCACACAAAGGTGTTTTAAGATCTACCTCTAAAAGTATAATCTTTTTCCTCTTTTTCAAAGGTAGCTTAGCTTTGCCAGGCTTTAATTGTCAGGAGCTGCTTTCCTTTGGGTAACAGACTAGGAAATTACTTTTAAGATGGTTGGCCAATGTTTATGAACAATTCTGTCTTGGAGGAGCTGAACTGCTTCTAGAAATTAAAGGTAGTTAACCATTCCTCAAGCAGGATAAACATTTGTTGGTAATATATATATATATATATATATATATATCCTCTTCTTACAGTCTGACCCTGAGGGAAGTCTTCTATTTAAAAGACTTTATAGGTATTACAAGCATAAAATGGGGTTTGAGTATCCTTTGGAAGCCAAATACTGTTCTCATTCTTCCCCTAAAAAGAAATTGTTACCTTGTTGGTTAGCAAACAGTTTTAATGATATCATCACTGTGAAAAGCATTTAGCAGTAAATGAGAGCATTAATTTAAGGATTATTATTCTCTGCTTCTATTCAGCACACCATTTTAATCCTCCAGAGGTACTCCTTAGGAGCACAAATATCTTACTCTATTGAAACTTGAGCTAGTTATTTGCAAGTATCACTGCACTGTAATAATTAATCTTGTCTAATGCTTGTTGAGCCACAGAAGAGATTTTAAAAAGTGTATTGGGGAAAATTAATTTGAAATGATGCTGCATGCATGCTGGAGCAATTCTGAGTAAGGAACATCAAGGAATCTTAAAGAGACCAGTGCTGGGTGCTTTTTGCATGACTTTGCCCACTGAGCTTTGTGCTGACCGAGTTGTCACTTGGAACCAAGTTTGTCATAGTAGTTATAATTTCCAGGCCAAGATAAGAAACATAAGGGTATAATTCCAGAGCACTGCCTGGGGACAGAGCTGTGTCATTATAAAGCTAATGGCATGATGAGAAGTCCTGCTTTCTCTTTGTATTTTACAGTAACCACTATGAAAAGGTGGGGGTCTATAAACAGAACCCTGTATCCAAAGCAGCAACATAACATTTGGTACTTATATATCATCCTATACATTAAAGTCATGCTGACATGGCATGCTTGACAGTGGTACATTTTCAAAAGCCTTTTACAAGCATAACAGGTCTTGTCTCTATCTTTGTGAATTTGATGGAATAATTACTACCCTCCTTTCACAGATGGCAATGCTAGCTTCTGTGAGGTTATAGCCAACGTTTTCATTTGAATTTAGGCTTAGGTTTCTCTGTTTAGATGTCACAAAGCACAGGGTATTTTTCAGAAAGGCTCATCTTACATATTTTTTTATGGTCATGGTTCCTACAGGAACAGATGCTTGCCCTTTCTGAAACTGAGGTGGGTTCATCCTGTGTTGTGCAGCTAGCCTTTGTAGGTTGGCATTGTAGCTGTTGGGCACTGACATTCAAAATCAACTCCTTCTCAGTTTAGGAGCTCTTGGTTTGGCTTGCATTTTACTACAACACCCACAAGACCTGTGGTCTGACTTCTCTGTCAGCAAGACAGAGGTTCGTGTCCACGCTTGGCCAAGTTTCCACATGGAAGTGCCTGCATCCACCTGGGTCACTGGGGTATTCAATTCAAACAGCCACATCAGAAGGAGGAGGCCCCTTGCAGAAGTCAAATATGAACATTGTTTTTTTTAGAATCACGGTCACTGCAGGAGATGGCAGCTGCTCCTTGCAGCAGTTCAGTGGTTAGAGCACCCCCCTAAAGAGGGAGACTTGGTCTCCAGCCTCTTTTTTTTATGAGATGACTCCAGCTTACATCTCCCACTATGGTCATCCCCAGCGTATGGGCTGAGGTGGCTAAGAGCAGCCCACACAGCTGGGCTCTGCACAGGAGAAAATACAGGATTAATAAGGTTACAGATTTTTGGCCTGGCTATGGTGCGACATCAACAGGGCCAATAGAAAAAGTCCCACATGTTTATCCAATTTCAGCTTAGAATAGCCACACTGACCTTGGTGCTAAGCACTAATCACCAGCTAAGGTTAGCAGACCCACCTGTGCCTCAGAACAGGAGCTCCTCCCAGCCGGTCATTAATCCTCAGGAAATATCCCATGTGTCAATCATTGTTGCCTAATTATTGTTTGTTACAGTTGATGAAAGTTGCACTCTGTACTGCTGAATGATACTTCTATTTGTGGGCAGGTTCGATAGCTGTTGCCTAATACAAAACCTATGAAGAGGGGAAGTATTTCAGTAAAGGTCAAATGCGTGCCAGTGCCATTTCCCACTCAGGAGAACTGCAGTAAACAAAGCTGCAAAGAACAGCTGAGTTTTCACCAAGGAATGTTCTCGATAACTTGAGATAAGAGGCAAAGGCAAGTGAGAGAGGAAAGGTCAAAATACCTGCACCAGTTTCTTGAGGGAGTGTATCTGGAAGGACAGATATAGGTGTTTTGGTACCACGTGAGCTCGCTCAGGTCAAAAATGTGGTGTCGGGAAGAAGCTGATCATAGAAACACAGAATTGTCAGGGCTGGAAGGGACCTCAAGGATCATCTAGTTCCAACCCCACTGCCAGCATGGGCAGGGACACTTTACACTACATTAGGTTGCTCAGACCCAGATCCAGCCTGCCCTTAAAGACCTCCAGGGATGGGGCTTCCACCCGCTCCGTGGGCAACCTGTTCCAGTGTCTCACCACCATCATGGTGAAGAACTTCTTCCTAACATCCAATCTGAATCTACCCACTAGGTAAATTCTAGGTTTGCTCCATTCCCCCCAAGTCCTATCACTGACATCCCAAAAAGTCCCCCAGCAGCTTCCCTGTAAGCCGCCTTCAGATAATGGAAGGCCACA
>WBNM01017585.1:0-29316 GCA_013399055.1 Ramphastos sulfuratus | reverse complement strand
CCAACCTCTAATGTTCTGTGAAACGATCCGAGTCTGCATGCCCGCTGCCCTGAGCACTAGTCAAAACCACCTATTCTTTGGGAGAGCAACTGCATGCACCATTAGTCACTGTGCAAGCACTGCTGTCAGAGCTAGAATGCAAACTGTACAAACCACGCTCCCAGGGGAGTTTTGCTGCAGAAGAGACAGCTAGGAGAAAGCGAACTCTCATCTCACTCCCTATTCACTAGGGAGCTTTGTCACATTATTCCACAGCCAGAAGTAAACTTAGGGAGCAGGATTTTGCAAGGCAAGCCCCATTCATTTGGTTCTCTCATTCTTTGTTCCTTTGTCCATGTCACTTACAATAACACACCTAAAAGAACCTATTTTCTTAGAAAGTTTGCAGCTCATGATGGATAAGCACTTGGACATCCTTGCACTCTGCCTGAACAACACAGGGTCCCAAAGCAAGACACAGAGACAACCTGTTTAGAGAGCTGATTTCTCCTTCACCCTGAGTTAAATTGTCCCTACCCCCAGGAACTTCGGCCCACACACTCAAGCCCTTGCTCCATACTGGTCTCACCCTTGTCTTGAGGTCACTGTTGATTTTCCACAGGCAGTGACAATCCTCGTGACTGGCAAGAGTTTGCCAGCAACTCTCCCACACAGGTGCAGAGCTAATGCTGTTCTGGGAGGAGACAGCCCAAGAGGCATGGCTGGGGCAGTGGCTGCAGAGCAAAAGCAAAACACCAGAACCGCCTCTCGTCACCTGGGAGCACATCTGCTCTTCTCAGGAACCCATCTCGCTCATGGTGAGGCAGGTTGCTAATACCTGGTAGGAAGCCAGGTGAGAAAAATGTGGAGATGGAGTGATTGAGTAACAAATGACACAAAAACTAGGGTTAAATTTGGCACAAGCCTCCACTTGCACTGCAGTCTTACAAAACTTAAGTGGGGAAACACTGAAAATCCACTTACTACGATCAGTAATTATCTGTCCTTGAAGGAGCCCCCCAGTAGCTAAAAAGCACAGACTTGGATGGTCTTAGCCTTTAGGAGGCTCCTGTCTCAGGACAGCAGCTGCCCTCACCAGCACGGGCTGAGCCCCAGAGGAGTGGCTCAGGCCAGCAGCCTCACTGGCAGCCCTGGCAGCCAAGCCCAAGTCAGCACTGCCACATACGCCCCAGGCAGGTCCCCATCTTAGGCCACAAACCTGTGTTCTGTAGTTTGGCAGGAGCTCTGGGTGGTCAAAGCAGTGACAGTGGAACATGGCACGTGAACCCAGCTGCCACTGCAGCTACGCACTGTGCCCAGCACAGGACAGGAGCTGAGCCGCTGGTGTTTGTCACCACTGCAGGTTAGGCAAAGGCACAGGAATAGGGCTCCCCCTTCTCCAAGAGGACCTTTGCAGGACAAAAATCTTACCTATAAAACACATAAAACTGGTTCCTGTGTTCAGCACATCCTGTGTGGATCCTTCCTGCTAAAGGGCAGTACAAGTCAGGCTTCCTAAGTCATGAGGCCAGAGGTTCTTTGTGCCACTGGCAGCGTACCAGAGCAGAGTTTACCATACCAAAACATGCAACAATGCCCCACAACAGCTCAAACCCACGAGTAAAACTTTTAGAATGATTATCCAACAAGAAGTATTTGCTGCCTCATGGTTGCGATTCCCTTTCTGACTGGACAAGAAAAAGCAGCAGAGAAAAAAAAAAAATCTCCATCAGTTTAGTAATTCTGACAATGGACTGGGTAAGCATCCCAGGAAAGCACTGCCCAAAAACGCCCAATTCCATTTACAGCTGTGGAAGACTGAAGTCACTCTGCTCACCCCTCTGCTGGAGCTGCTCATCAATAACAGCGTAGTTTAAGTCCAAACGACAATGATCTTTATTTCAGGTCTTGACTGAGCAAGGACAGAAACACAGAGCCCATGGTGGAGCTGCACACAGGACATGTCTCCTCCCTCCTCAATACACAAATTACAGAAGCTGTGTGATGCTGTCAGTGCAAGTCAGCCACTTCCCCTCTGACCTGCACCTGTGTCCCACTTCCTGCTGGGTCAGCACTTTCACAGAATCACAGACTGGTCTGACTTGGAAGGCCCCTGCAAAGGTCATCCAGTCCAACTTTCCCCAGCATCTTCAAGAGCTTCCCAAGCAACACAGAGAGCTGGGCCAATGACCACAAGAACTGTCCCAAGAACTCCTACTGCTTGCTTTTGGAGAACAATCACAGCCACAGAAACTTCAGGGAGGTTCTAACCCCTCCTGTCCCCCAGGGGCCTGCACCACGCGTGGTTGCCAGCCCTGCTGCAGGCACAAGGGCTTTAACCCACGGAACGCATGTCTGAATGACAGCAGCCTGTGCTTCACACAAGACGGGAAGAACAAGCAACATTTGTTTGCCAGACAGTTTACTTCCCAAGATTGGTTTGGGTCAGTCTTGACAAGTGTGGCTAGGCTACCTTCATGTAGCAGTTGTCCTCCTGGGCAAGGCCTTGTACAGATTTCATCTCTTTCCCATCCTTTCCATTTCCCCCCAATAGTTCTACTGGTCTTTTTCCAACTGCAGGTGCCAGTTGGGATCCCTCACTGTGGATGATGTGAGAATCAGAAGGACAGCTGTCCACAAAAAGAGGAGGTGGTGACTTGTCTGAGACCAGGAGCTGCAGGGGCTCTGCAGTTTTTCTTTCTAAGTTTAGCCCAGTGGTGTCCAGTGATTCCTCTGGTAAGGCAGGTGCTGAGCCATGCTTCCTGCCTGCCGCATGCTGCATCACCTCTTTATTCTCCCCTGCCTTTCCAAGTTCCCTCGAGTGCTCGTATGTGTGGCAGTGAAAGTCAGCACTTAGCCCATTAATGCTTCTCTCTTGCACTCCTCCTCCAGCAGAGCTAAAGCTGTTAGGCTTTGTCCCCTTTGCAGTTCTTTCTCTGTCATTAAAGTCTCGACAGCTCTGCTCCAGCAAACACAAAAGCTGTTGCTCTCTGCCAGTGTTTTCATCTTTGCTATCTGCAGGCAGCTCATCAGAGCTGATGATCCGGAGGCTACCATCACTGGTCTGTTTAACACTCTCACTGGAGGCTACATGTGGGGCAATGCTGCAGTCAAAATGCTGCACAACCAAGCACATGTGGTCATCTGTCCTGTGGTCAGGTGTGGGCAGTACTTCTCCCAAGTTGCTGTATAAAAGATGAACGAAGGGTTTGTAGTGTGACCCAGAGATACCCTCCCTGGCATTGTCACAGTATGTGCCACTGCATTTCACTGTATTATCAAAAGGTTCGTAACCGGAGGGTTGAGGTCCAGTGGGGCAAGGTATTATAGTGGTTTTCTTATGAACATTTTGATATGTTGCTTGCTTGTGCATTTCTTCCCCTGGCAGGGAGGCTGAAGCACTGTCATTTGCAGGTGTGAAGAAAGATGGAAAATCAGTTTGCTCTGAAGAGGTGTTTTGAAAACCAAGCTCCGTGCAGGGAGATCTGGAGCCTGTATAACACGTCCCACTGCTAGGGGGTTGGTAAATTTGATCTCTGCAGCTATGCTCTAGTCTCTCTGAAATCTGTGCCAAAGGCAGTGAGGAGCACACATTTTCAAAACATGGAGCCAAGCTGCTGTTAGCCACGGACTGAGACAGAAGAGTATCAAAGCTCTTACAGGCAGAGCTACTTGGTGCCTTGAATGAAGACACAAGAACATCAAAGCTCTTGTATGCAGAACCACAGGGCTCCACGGGTGGGCACATAAGGGTGTCACAGCTCTTGTAGGCAGAGCTACACAGCCCCATGGATGGAGACACAAGGGGATCAAAATTCTTGTGTGCAAGGCTGCTTATACTGTCTTCTCTGGTCCTACAGTATGCTTTATTTGGAGATCCCTGGATCAGAACACATGAATCATGCGGACTTACAGAACTACAAGGAAAAAGGCTTTGGTGAACTGTACACTGAAGACTTTCTGCATCCAGAGAAGCAGAATTTATGCTGGAGCTTTGATAGCTTCGATAGCCAGATTCGAAGGATTCTTCTGATTGTTCTGACTTCTTGCTGGCTGTACTACAACTGTAGTCCTCTTGAGAAGCTTTGGTGAAAAGGGAGACTGTATGAGGAATATCAGAGGGCTGCTGATGCCGGGCTGTGCTTTCCTCTGGACTTTGCCATGATGCATTTTCTGACTCAAGTTTCTCAAAAGTTTTCTTCTCATCTCTGGTAATGTCTGGGTCTTGCACACTGTTTTCATCTGCCAGGAGATCACTGAACATCCTAGCTATGGCATCATTGTGTTCTCTGAAAGCATTGAAACTGCTCTCACAAGGTTCAAACACGGGCAGCTGGTCACTGGTTTCCTGGCTGTCAGCCTCCGTCTCTGTTAAACACTCACAAATTTCTACAGACTCCACTGGAACTGCCTCCAGGGTTAAAACTGCACCTCTGCCTTTGAGAAACCACTCTCCAGGCTTGCTGTGGCAACTGCAAGATTTCTCAACATTTCTGATGTTATCATTTCCCTTGAAGTTATGGCTTGAAGACCTCTGAGACAAACAGTCTGTGCAACTTCTGGGTTTGGAAGTAAAACAGAAAGGACAGTTAACATTTCACACTGAAGCAGAGGATTTGTTGGGGTCTTGTGTTTGGGTTTTTTCCTTTTTATTACTTACATTTTGTTTTCCATGTGAGTCTGCTTTAAGTCATGGAAAGGGAACTTAATTTCATCAATGTAACACAAAACTGAAAACTAATACAGACGTAAATGAGATTTAGGAGATGTGTGAGCTGCAGCAGACAGACAACAGCATTACGACATGTGCTGATCAGAAAAAGGCCTTTAAATTTGCAAAGCCTTTAAAATTTACCTTGACGTTTTTTACAACCAGATGGCTCTTTGATGGATTTGGGATTTGATCCCACCATTCCTTCTTCACTCTGCAAGAGAAGAATTAAAATTATTTTCTCTGCCTGCATTTTGGTTCCATCAGTTCACACTTCCCACTTCTGTTCTCTCCCTCTCCACCACCTGCATTGCAGGAACAGGAAGTGCTTGCTCTTTGTGTCTCCAAGTGCTGCTTCTCATTACCCTGGTGCAAAGATATTGATGTTTGGTGTGGCTGCTCTGCACAGCCAGCCACACGTTCTAATCATATTTGAACTGATGGGCAAAACAGACCCTAGCTTTCACATTTCCACTAAAATACAGATATTGAACCATCATTACTGGAACTCCAGCAAAGATAGGACTGAAAACTGACAAACTCTGGAACTGCAGCCTGTTCTGACACTGTAACATTCTAGTAGGGTTATAACAGGGATTATTCCATTATTTGCTCAAAGAATGACAGGGTGCAAATGATTTGTTTGTGAGATGTTTGCTCATGGAGTGCAAGACAAAGGTGCTGAGGAAAACCAGAACATTAGATTCCTGTTCTGCTATACACTAAGCAACTCTGGTACCTGTGCAAACTGCTACTCCATAAAACCTCTGAAGTGTATACTACATACTTGGTAAAGCAGAAGTAACAAATGACGGACACTGCCATGATCAGCACGCAGGACACAGGAACAGCCATCCGCAGAGCATCCTCAGCTGTTATTTGGTAGTCTGTTAAATAAACACACCTGTGTATGTGCTTGCAAACGTAAGACCTGTAATACCAGACCCACTGCTCTTCCCTTGCACCTGAAAAATGCTCCTTCAGAAGATGTAAAATAGAGTCTCCAGCAGATGAAGAACAGAACACACACAGCTAGCAGCACGAAGATGCGTGGCGTGCCAGGAAGATTAGCGCAGGAACTGCGGTTACTGGGAGTGCTGGGAGTAGCCAATGAACTGTGAGGCCGTTTGTCAGCTCCCAGGGACAAACCTATTGCACGGTCTCTAAAATGGCATTGCAGCTATGCATCTTGTCCTCTTCTGTTGCTCTTCAGAGATTTTTATAAACCTTCAGCCCTCTGACATTCAAAGTATTGCTGAGTTTGCAGCCTAAATACATCTTGTTTGTTTAGCCTCACTTGCTCTTGTGTCAATACTGTTCTTTAAATGTCTCTCCTCCTTCCCTGGTGTCTGCCTTGTAACATTTCTGTACAGTAAACACATCCCCTTCCAGCCCTTTGTACACAAGGCTACACAATCCAACTTCCTTTGGTCTTCTCTTATTTAAGTTTCCCCAGGAGCTGCCTTGTTTAGTCTCTGTGGAAGCCTTTGCAGATATATGCACAAGACGTTCAGAAGGATGAAGATGGTGATTCCATAACTCTCCTCTGCGAGGAGAGTGTGATATTGGTTACAAAAGGACACTATCCTTTTATCAAGCTACTACTAGTTACAATACTTACCACAGAGAAACTCAACTTCTTCACTCCATTCACTCCAGTAGGCTGGGTAGTTAGGGTATTTACACCTCACACTCGCAGTGTAATCATAACCCCTCCGCAGGGAGCTTGCCACAATTTCAAAGCTTTTAGCCTGGTAGTTAATTGCTTTCACAGAAACCTGAAAAGAAAGTGGGAAAGGTTCCTTGATTCCTTGACAAGGTGACAGCAGGTGGCTGACAGCGCTGTGTGTTTCAGTGCCCTTTCACAGCCGAGCAGGTGACTAACTGCACACCTAAGCTGCTGGGTGTGACAGCTGCTGGCTGTCACGAGCAGGCAGGATTTGTGACATGCCACCATGCATGTGCTTTCCCTGCCAGAAGCCTCTCAACTCTAATGGCCCAACTGTTCAAGAGAGTATCCAAAATGCCCCCAGTGTCCATGAAGAGCCTCCAAGCTTCCTGAAGTCTAAGGAGTAAACGATATTCAAGAACCAGAAGCATCATTTTCTCAATCTCTATCAAAAACAGCAGACCATTTTGGAGTAGCAGTCAGAAGAGTTTCAACCCTTTAAAACCCAGTTGAACCATCCTGGGGCAATGTAACCTCTGACAAGTGTGACCAGGAACGTGGGAGGCCTTGCCCTTCCTGGCCCTTACACCATTATTCATTAAATGTTTTCAAGACTTTTCAGAGGACTTTTCTGACTTGAAAGCTTCCAGGAAGACAAAAAATTAAGACAATGGCTGTCTCTTACCTCTGTCGGGTGCTGTTTCCTCCAGTATTTCACTTCATAGATGACAAGCTGTGCAGAGAGGATGGATGAAGGAGAGTAGCTGTCCTCCCAGCTCAGATTGAAATTACCACTTTCAGCTTTCTCAATGGCAAGATTTTTGGGGGGCCTTGGCTTAACTGTATGTTAAAAAATACAACCAGGGAGAACATGGCTCCAATGGAGAGAAGCATAGACAAACATTCACCAGATCTCATTGCAGGTAGCACAAGGATAAAAGGGCCAAACCACAGCAACAGCAAGGTATTCACTAACAAGCACTGAACCTTCCAGATGCCTGAACAAACTGCAGGGTCAGCCTGCTGCTCCTGCAGCTTGCAGCCTGGAAAAAATGGGAACAGCCCACTATGGGGTAGGCACAGAGCTTCTGACAACATCACAGCCAGGCTGGCCTGGCTACCTGTCTCTCAGAAACTGCTGTAAGCCTCTGCTCACTCTGCTGTTAAGCAGCAGCAATAATTAAGCATTCTGAAGAGAAGCACCTCAGATGAATGCCTGCCTAAGGTCTGTGAATGATCTCCCTGGCTGTTTGAGGTGACAAGTGTTGTGGACAAGCACTGCACTTAAGAAACCAGGTGCTACACAGACAGCATCTACACTCCATCCTGGGAAAGAGCAGTCATTTTTTTGTCACTGGTTGTTATAATCCAACAGCAATTACTGTAAAAGTCTCTTTCCAGGACGATGACTCAACCAGCATGAAAAATCAGCGACAAGAACACAAAAACCGTCAGTAGGGATGGCCTAGTGCCTTCTGAGAACCCGGTGGGGAGCACAGTCCTCTTTCACCTGGAATCCCAGTCACAACCGAAATGCTCTGAAGACTGTTTAAGCCCACGCGCAGCAGCTGAGAGGGTGCAGCTAGAGGAAGAATCATTCTCTGCTTGCTCCATTCCTTATGCCCTTTCCTGAAGAATCCACTCTAGAATTGGGGTTCTAAGCTGAATGGATTTTGCATTTAAGCCAGCATGGCATTTTCACCTCTGATAAGGGAAAAACTGTTCCAATGACACAAGGAGTTAGCTAGAATTGCAGGTCTGGTGAGAAAGCAAAGAGTGTCTTACCAACCAGGGCTGGTGTAACATGGTAATTCCATGTGTCAGTCCCATTGAACTGCAGGGCTAGGACATACGTCAGGCCTGACACAAAAATCTCGGGATGGATTGTGCAGGTGCACAGCCTGTCCTTCCCATTCTCAGGAACACACACACTGTTTCTGGAAAATAGGCAGCAACAAGGTGATGTTTGGAGTGTCTGCACATGGCTTCTTGGAAAGCTTCAATCAAGCTTCCCAAAGTGAGGCAAACGAGCTGAGTTCCTAAAAGGGCTTTGCTCAAACCCAAACCAAAACTGAGCTCCCTCTCAAACAACCCATCCTCCCCAATATCCCTCAGACACCTGTATTTGGACATTCAGTATTTTACAATGAGAGTGGGGAAATACTGGAACAGGTTTGCCAGAGATGTGATTGAGGTCCCATCCTTGGAGACATTCCAGGCCAAACTTCATGAGGCCCTGAGCAACCTGATCTCGTTAGAAGTGTCCCTGCTCCCTGCAGCAGGGTTGGGTACGATGATCTTTGAGGTCCCCTTCCAACCTAAAGCATTCTGTGATCTGTATGGCACAAAATAAAACTTGACAGGAAGGCTGGGGATTGATCCCTGGAGCAAAAATTAACACCCCCCCTATCACAATGCAGCCTCTGAAGGAATGGACTCACAGATTGCTAGTATAGGAACACATTTGCTACAGGGAGCTGATTTGGATGTCTGTGTGGAGAAATCATACAAAGAAGAACAGGAGAGCCCAGATGCATCCTCCTATGTGGGAGATGCTGACCAGTCCTGCTGCAGAAGAGAGACATCAGTCTACACTTGAATAAGGAGTTAGGCTGCAGGAAGAAATCACCACCTCTCCCCAGGGGAGAGGATCTGTCCAGCAGGCTACAGCCTGATGAAGCAGGAAAAATTTCTCCAGAAGTAGTCAAAATTTTGCATGAAATGAAGCCTGGGTAAATTTATGNTCCCAAACCCACATCAGAACCCTACCACTCCTACAAGTAGTACCTGATCACTCCTCTGCACTGAATGGTCTCAGTAGAGAGGTCTGCAGAAGAGCAGACCACTGAACAGAGAATGCTGTTAACTGCAGCAAGCCATATTCCTCCTGGCAAGAAGGAGATTCCATTTTAGATTCCATTTTGTCCCAGATTCTCATGGAAGGGGGGGGTGAAGTCAAGGCTGATAAGGGCTATAGGATATATGAAGTTACAGCAGTGATAAATGTAACATCTTATGAAACACTTACGGAGGAGGAAGAGATTCCTTCCCGTAGTAGATCAGGAACTCTTTGGAGCAATCCACGTGTGCAGGCACGTTCCAGTGACAAACTAACTCTTTGTCATAGTCCGTGAAGCAAGCGAATCCCTGCACATGTCCTGCAGCCATAACTAGGGAGAAGCAGTACACAATCACAGGTAGGAGAATCAAAAGAATAAATTGGACTAAGCAGCACATTAACTAAACAGAGCTACCAAACTCCTATCAATCAAGTGCAAGCATTGTTACTTCTTATGCCCTGTGTATATGGATGCCTGTCACCAAAAGTCTCTTCTGGAGACAAAATCTGTGGTCTTGGAGAGGAAGAAGGTCTGCAGTAGTGATATTGAAATAGAAAGGCATCCAACAGCCCTTCAATAGAAAATCTGACAGCTCTATCTGAGAGACATCAGCATTTAGCTACAGAACAGCATCATCCTATGTATTAATACCAAAGAGTCAAAAGCCACTATGCAGGTAGCAGTCAGACCAAAGTCACTGCAGACAGGTACACCTGCTTCATCTACAGTGGCCCAAAGCTCCGCAAGCGCAGGTGCGCTCTGCCCTCCCCACTGTCCTGACCTTCCTGACACAACTTTCTTCTATCCCTACCTCTTCTGAATTTCAGTCAGTATTTCCTGTTCTGGCTTCCACTTGACACTGTCATGGAAGTGTACAGAGAGACAGAGAGATCTCAGCTCCCAGTGTTTCAGGCACTGAGAGGATACTGAAAAGCCCAAAGAAAAGCAAAGAATTTATCCTAGTATAGGGATATTTCTGGTATTTGAAGTTGCACATTTTTATTAGTTAATTAATGGTAACAGTGTTGTCTACTAGTCATGGGAAAACACTGTTGATAAAAATTTCAACATAGTAATTTAATACATTGGCAAACACACCTTCATTTGTTGCACATGAAAAGAAGAGGATCCACAGGGTACGCAGCACAGCACATGAAAGCCTTGCCATCGCTGACGCTGGCCAGGTTCAGCAATCTGTGTTGAAATTCTGCCAACAGAAGACATTATTGAAAGTTTACATCAGCATCCCAACTGAGGTAAGCGTGTAGCTCTTCCGCCACTCTGGCAGGTGTTAGGATCCACATCCTCTGCACTGCCTGATCCCCAAAAACTTGCCCGTGGAACAATGGGAAGTGCAGGAGAATAAGTACAAGTGAGCTAGAAGACTTTCCTCCAAAGTTTTAATTACAGAGGATACTAAACTGCCATTGGCAGTGGACCTACTCTTTTAGCTACTACAAAAGCAAAGCTGATAGTACACCAGATATCGAAGGAGCAAGCTCTAGACCAAACCCACCAACAATCAATATGTCACCAAAGCCCTGTGATGCCAACGATCGAAAGAATTCAAGAATGAAGTGCCTGATCTATTGACTAAAAAGTTCTCTCCAAGCCCTATCACCAGGAGTGCCCTAGATAATAAAGAGTATCATCCTCTTGAAAAGGTTCATAGCAAAGGCCTCTGAGCCTTGCTCTGGTAGAATGCAGATTCATTACCACAGGAGATCATCAGCAAGGGATAAAACACAGCTCTGGAGAAGGGATATTATGCAGCTTTAACAGCACTGAATTCTTTAAGCATAGTGAAGCTGCTTAAGTAAACTGAAAACAGATCAAGTAATTATTTAAGGCTTTCAAAACAACTTATTTCTTCAAGATCATTTCACCAATGCAGTGTGGCCCTTTAGTAGCCTCTTTCACTGTATTTGATTTTCGCCAGCACAGAAGGCAAAGCGAGCTGGTGAGGGATCAGCAGCTCAGCTGTGGTACAAAACACAACTTAGGCAAAACTCAAGGACCTTTTGGAGGCATGTCTGTGGGCACTGGCTACGTGCAAGAACATGCAGCCTCAAAGCCACGTCCCCTCAGAGAACTTCTCTCTGAGGCTGGCGAGAATCCCAAGTGCAGCTCCTGAATATCTGCTGTCAAATATTCAAATAGAATAAAATGCTCCTCCTCAGCTGGAAGAGAGAAAAACTCACTCATTTTATGAAGACTACACCTTTTACTGAGAAATGTATCTACATAAATCCAGCTGGTGAGAAACATATTTACAAGTACTAGCTCCTCACTCCTGGTCAGTCTCCACCTCACTTTGTCAGGTTCATCTCCAAGGCAACTACCTCATGATCCACGTTTCTGCACTCATCACAAGTCACTATTTTCCCCTTCTCACACGTAAGACTGAGCTCTCCTTAAAAGGAGCATCTAAAAACTAAACATGGAAAATTTCAATCTTGGAGGTTAAGAGAGAACAACACTGTTAGTGAAAACAGAAGATCAGACTGGAAACTCCTTTGTGACCTATTGGAGGCAGCTGCTGCTCACCTAGTAATAAAGGATGTACTCAAAAGATTAATTTCTCATAGCCGAGAGAGGAACTTTTCACAGTTTGTAAACTAAGAAAACATGAACGAGCACAGCAACGTTTCAAAAGTAAAACGATTGCTTTGCTGCTGCTCAGGAAAAAATCCTCCCTTTCCTCCTTTTCCCTGTAATTCTCAAGAGGAAGTGTTTGCTCTCCAGCCCATCGTTAAGTAACGCTGCCGCATGACTGGAGTTCCGAGAAACTCACACCTCCGGCATGGCATCCTGCGTCACACCAGCACACGCCGAACAGTGGGCGGCAGAGCGAGGCTGCCTGCCCCGCACGATGATTGAAATGGAGCTAACCTCAGTCTCACAGAACTGCAAACGTTGGCATTTTAAATACGAGTAGTGGACAACAGATCCAACGCAAGGGGAGCAAATGGTAAAACGGCAACAGCTCTGCTAGCTGCTAGCTTGCAGTTTTTCTTTATAACAGAGAATGAAACAGCGATCTTCAAAAAGCATGGAACATACTAAGATCAGTGCAAACCCAGACACATCCGAGTAAAGTGAGGTGTGAGTCTGAAGTGACTGGTATGAAAGAGGAGATTGGAAGATGTTAGAAGTTCCAGTAGTTAAGGCTGGCAACTCTGGTCAAGCTGTCACCTGAACTGAAGGGCAAACCACTCCCATACGCTCCTTCTGCACTCAGCCGACACAGCACTGTGTAGATGCGATCTCTCCAGGCTGCTGCGAGGCAAGGCACCAGGCAAGCAGAAAGGCAAAGTCCAGGTCCTGGGACTGTGGATTCTTTAGTGGGAGAGGCTTTGTCCATTTCTTATCTTTTAAGACAAATAGGCGCAATGGATGCATTTAACTTATCTCATGCAGGATTTCCTATCTCGAGGTATGAATAAAGAAAGAATTTAACTTCAGAATTTTAAAGGTATGAATAAAGAAATAATTTATCATCAGAATTTTAAAGGAATGAGATACTTTCTTTTACTCTTTTTAAAGAATAATTTTATTCTTTTTAAATTATTCTTTTATTCTTTTTAAACAATAATTTTAAAGAGTAATTTTACTAATATTTTATTGTCATTCTCATTCCACAAATTCCTTCATGTGGTCTGGGATGCTTATCATTAATGTCACTTTAGGCAGCAATGTACAGCAACATACAGGTATCTGCATTTCTGCAGCAGGAAGGGGCATACCTAGATAAACCCCTCATAAACACGAGAGTGCCTAACAAAATTAGTAGAGGGACGCCCGTTACAAAAAAAACCTTGAAACTGGTCCATTTTGATGACTTAAATGGAGGTTTCTGCGATCCAAAGAACTTCCATACCGGATGGCAGAAATCAGCAAGCGGCACACTAACACGGAACTGGGGCCTCTAAGGAGTCCGGTGTTTTGACAGACTGCAAATCGTGGTTTGCAGGCAGCACGGTAACTTCAGATGTTTTCTAATTTAAATCCGACAGAAACGATGGAAACAGATGAATTTGGATGTGCCGAAAAAACTGCGACAAAGTCACGCAACGCCGAGACCAAGCCGAGCGAACCGCTCCCCTCTGGTCCCCGTTTTCTGAGCCTCTGGGCTAAGAGTTGAGCCTAAGCTGGCCCCAGGCTTCTCGGCAAGCCCCGCTCGGGGAAGGACCCGCAGAGCTCTTCGGGCTGAGCCCAGCCACGAGCCGAGCGGCTACCTCCGGGCCAGGCTTCCCGCAGAACGGTGATTCGCACCCGTTCTGTCTGGCGTTATCCCCCAACGAGAGCTCGAGAAGAGCGACCTCCCGGCTGAGGTGCTTCCGGAGGAGTCCAGGCCCGGCAGCGCCCACGGTCCCCGCCGCTCCCCGGAAGACCGCGCGTTCCGGGAACTCCTCGGGCCCATCTTCCCAAGGACTTAATGAACCCAAGCGACATTTCCGAGCAGTAACTGGAACTGTGTCGCGTCTCGACGCCGGCCCACCCAGCACAACAACACGAATACGACTCCTTACCGGGCCGCGCCAGGGTTGGGATTAGGAGCTCCTTTCCAGTACCGGAGGAGAGCGGCAGGCAGCCGCAGAACATCAGTGATACGAATCCGGCTCCAGCCACGGTTAATGGAAAGGAAGCCGTCCGAGCCGCCGGAGGTTCCCGGTAGAAGGGCGCGGCAGGTTCTCGCCCCCGGGCTTCGGGTTCGGTTCGGTTCTGTCCGGTCCGGTCCCAGGCGGACCTGTGCCGGTGCCACTTGCAGATCCGCCCTGGTCTTCCGCCCCGCCGCAGAGCGCCGACCGCGGCACGGCACAAGCAGCTCTCGGCCGGGTACCCGGGGCCCAGCCCATAGCAGGCGGGACTTGACCACACTACCGGGGCGGGGAGAGCCGCCCGCCGCCAGCGCCTTCGGGAGGGCGATGGGGGCGGAAAGCCAGAGGCAGTTGTCTGCGGCGGAGGAGAGGCTCAGACGGACCCACCTCCACAGAAACAATTTCTGCTTGTAGATCCAGAGGAGAAGGGTGAACGACTTAGATTCCTAATTCCATGCGTATTTAACCCCTGGCTGTGCACAGCTGCATTATCCAGGTAGCAGCTTTCCTGTCTGATGTAGACAGCCCAAAGCTGCCAGGGTGCACACAGTGCTGTGAGAATGAGGCCACGTAGTTCCAGGCTAGATTCGATCTCAAAACGATACACAGAACTGGATGGAATAAGCAAAGTATGGCCACTGTACTTCAAGGGAGAGAGACTTTGGTTTATCCAAGAGAACGGGTAGGCAGGATGCCACAGAAGGCAGCTCTGAAGGGCAAAGTAGCTCAGGAAAGCTGGCAGCAGGTGTTCAGGGACAACCTCCTTCTGTAACAAAACAGTTCCTCCTGATACTCGAGAAAACAAGCAGATTATCAGGAGACTGGCTTGGCTAAACAGGAAACATACAACAGCACTCAAGTGCAAAGCAACGGTAATTCAGAGTCAGCATTAGGCTGCAAAGATGGAACCCAGAAACAGCTCAGGCATGTAGCAATTGTTCAAGGCAAATAAAGCCTCACCTGTGACTGAAATGCATCAGGATGTCAAGGCCAACAGGAAAAGCCTCTAGTGCTACAATAGCATCGAAAGGCCAAACAAGGACATGTGGGATGGTTGCTGAGTGGGGCATGTGATTTTGGGTCCAGTTAGACTGCATCCAATGATGCTGAAAGCTGGCTGAAGTCGGAGCAAGACTGTCATCTTTGAAAGGAAATTGAGAGAGGCTTCCCAGTGACCAGAGGAAGGCAAATGTTGCCCCACCTTCAGGAAACAAAACACCAAGCAGAGTATCTAGGAGCCACAAACCGGTCATACTCATTTGGTCCCTGGGAAAGCAATGGAACTTGACCAACTGTAAAACATCCTGACCAGCCTAGTTACTTTCTATGGGAAAGTGACGAGCTCTGCGGGGAGGAGCAAGAAGTGGATGGCATCCATCTTCACTTTAGCACAGCTCTCACCAGTCTCCCACAATCTTCTTGTATCTTGAACGTTACACTCTAATGTTACAGGCCAACTACATGGCTAAAAACGGTCTGAACGCAAGGAGGCCTTTTACCTGAATGCCAGAAACAAAGGCAGTACTGCTGAGATTTATCCTAGGACACATCCTTTGTCAGGGACTTGAAGCATGGTCACATCAACCTTGCAGATGACATCAAACTTGGGGACTTAATCGAGGGTAGCACTCATACAGAGAGACCTCGATAGGCTGAAGGGATTAGGAAACATAAACCTTTCAATATTCAGCAAAGGCAAATGCAAATCTCCATTTGGGAAGAAGCCCCCTGCGACAGCACTGGCTAGGGAGCAGCTCTGATCCTGCGAGCCCAACTGGAGCCACCTAAATATGTTATTCGGAGGCAAAGTGGCCACCAGCATCCAACACAGCACCACCGAGATGTCAAGGCGAGTAGGCCAAACGCCGTCTTCCTGACCGGGAGGACAATCCTGCACAAGCACAGGCTTCCCGCACAGAGCGCAGCCTCCCCACCCGGAGGCTGGCACCCAGCCGGAGCTGCCCCTGACCCTGGCGCAACAGCTACCAGAGCCGAGGACCCCGCCCCGGACGTGCCTCGCTGTGCCCCGGAGGTGCCTCGGCGCAGGCGCGGTGGCCACACGTGGCGGCGGAGCTATGGCGAAGGGGTCGGGGCAGCTGGAGCGGGAGCAGGTATTGTGGGGCGGCGGGAGCGCGGCTGGGCCGGGCGGGCCCAGGCGGGCTGTAAGATGGCGTAGCTCTGGCGGCTGCCGCTGCGTTGCAGGTCAAGAAGGCGGTGGAGGCTCTCCTGGCGTTGTCGAGAAGCAAGGCCCAGGGAAAGGCGCTGCTCCTCAGCGAGGGCGAGAGCATGCAGCTCGTGGTGACGGTCTGGAAAGTGCCGCGCCTGGCGCAGCTCATCACAATGTAAGAGCTGCTTTCGGGCCGCGCGGTTAGGGGACGCTCGCGTCCTCTGGCTTGGAAAAGACCACATGGCTGACTGCGAGCTTAAGGGACTTGGCTGCCGCGGCTCTGCCCTGGCAGCTCCCTTCCACGAGCAAGATCAGGCAGGGCAGAGCACTTGCCCGCCCCCACTTGCGCTGCAATGGGGAGCTCGGCTGTGCCCGCTTTGTGCCTACAGGGAATACTGGGTTTGTTGGTAGCCATTTAAAAGGTATGTGCATTTCGATCCTGGAGCTCCAGAAATCCGGTTCTTTGTCTTTAACCCACCGAAATCATTAGCAAGACGGCTTCTTCTTTCTTGTGATACCCAAACCTGAACGCCAGTTACAGGCTTTACTTTAAACTGTAGCGGTGCTATATTGGGAAAGCTCACATCTGTTTAACTGACACCCAGCACTAAGGACTGTGTGCAGCCATGGCGTAAATAGAATAGGCGGTCCTCCTCCCACGACCCGTGTGGTAACAACTCCTGGCAGGAGAGGTGCGTTCCGCAGCGTGACTGGAGCCATGGTATATGATTGATGAGCTTTTACAGTTCTCTGCACTTTAAAAAGCATAGGTTCCACTGAGAATATTTAGTAGTTGACAAAGAACAGAATCTGGATACATAGCTTCTTGGTAGTACTTGTACTACCAAGGTAATAAAGGGTAATGATCCCTTAGTGTAGGCCTGGTTCTGGAATAAACTTTTCTCCTCTCACATATTCTGTGTCCATCTCATACTCTCATCGCAGACCATTGCCCCACAGCATCCGAACAGAAACAGCTGAGGTTTGCCTCTTCACAAAGGATGAACCAAATTTATCAGCAGAACAGACTGAAAATCTGTACAGAAAACTTTTAATCCAGAATGGGATCAGCAGCGTTAGCCAGGTAAGACAGATATATGATAGTATAGTACACAGCATCATTTATTTCCTCTTATACTGGCAAAAAGGGAAAGTAGTTATTGTTTCCTGCTGTTTAATATTATTCTGGCAAGGTTCTGAGTTAATGAGCTCTAATAAGATTTTTTCAAATTATTCAAACTAGTTTTTCTAAATTGCAATATATACTCAGAATAATTCCTTCATTTTGAAATAGACTTTCAATCAGTCAGATGTTCCTGCTAGGCAGTTGCACAATATTTAAACAACTGGAATGACGACAAAAGAATATTGAAGTTCTTTGCAGCAGGATTGGATTGTTTACACTACTAGCAGTAACACTATGGAAATAATCGAATTGTTGTATTTAACCTGGATTTAGATGCTAGAATGTACTCGAGTCCTCTTTGTTGATTTGCAGTTAATGTGCAGGAGATCCATGTTTGATTCTTAAAACAGAAAGTTCTGTTCCTATTGATAGTCTTAAATATTCTAAAATAATGCTCCAAGACAGACTAAACTGTTACTTCCATTGCAGATCATCTCATACAAAACTCTTAAAAAAGAGTACAAACTGTTTGAAGCCAAGCGTCGCCTCCTGAACAGATTTGATCTCTTTCTGTCTGATGACCGCATCAGAAGGCTCTTGCCCTCACATCTAGGAAAACACTTCTATGAAAGGAAAAAGTAGGTCTTCAAATTCTGTATATCCACTTTGCATTATCTTTTTTTAAGATTACATTCTTCTTAGTAAAGCTATGGTTGGTCAGGGTTTGGAGTGGGGTTGATTGGTTTGTTCTTTTAATTTTGCTTTAAACCTCTGCCTTTCTTTTCTAGGACACCTGTATCTGTAAACCTGAAAGCCAAGAATCTTGCTAAGGAAATTAACAAACATATCCAGGGGACTACGCTCCCAGTTACCAACAAAGGGTGCTGTTAGTAAGTATGAGCAGATTAGTAACTTTGTTTGCAGGATGGTTCTGCCTTAGCTGTGGGAATTCCAAGTGAGTTCTTTTATTCCATTAATATGTGAATAAAAGTAATTAAGGGTTGCCATTCCAGGTGTGGGCCGTTTTGAACCTTAATCTATGTTAAGAGATCAGTAGTTCTCCTTAAGATTTTTCACTGTGAAGTTTTACTTTCTGTCTCTTTCCTTATACCTGAGGAATTTTAGGTTGCTGTCAAACAGCAGGTACAATCTTAGAAAAATCAGATTGATACTCTGTTTATGTAAGGCTTTTTTTTCACGTATTGTGCATCTAAAAGGATCTAAACTGGTAATATGCTTAGTAATAGTAGGCAGAAGTTTCATATCCCAATACAAAAAGGTTTATACAGATAAATCTAGGCTACTACAAGACTTGTGCAATCACCAGCCCTCCTTTATACGTATAAAGTTAAGATAGCTGCAGATGAGTGGCCTTTTTTTTTAATTTCTAGGTATGTCTAAAACCAGCACCAAGTATGCTTATTTACCCCAGAGTAAATACTAGTCTTCACTTCTTTCAGTACAGCACGTATAGGTCACACTGGAATGAAAGCTGATGAGATCCTACATAACATCATTGCAGCAGCTGAGGTTATTGCTAAGAAGTTACCAAAGGTACTGCTGATTGATTGCTTTAGAGCCAAGTCAGTTCATAACTCAGCCTCGTTATTTTTACACAGTGTACTGGTTTTGTTGTTGCAGAACTGGGAAAATATAAAAATTCTTCACCTCAAAACTCTGAAATCAGTTGCACTTCCAATTTTTACTGCTAGTATCTCCAACTTGGATGAGCTTGACAGACAGCCATCTGAAAGAAAAAAGGAAGTAAAGGTAAAAAAAAAATGCTTCCAACTTGCCATAAACCTACATTGGAACAACTAGTTCATTGGCTTCTTTTTATGTATTATAGTGTCTGATGTGATGGGTTTAAAAGTTAGCAGGCATTTATGGCTACACCTGGGTTACATCCTCCTGACTCTGAGTGCTTCAAATACTTATGCTGACAAAACTAAAAACTACCTGATGGCTTGTGAAGCAAACTGGAAATAAGTGACTTACGTGTTTCTCATTATGAACTGAGGGAGCTAAGATTCATTCTTTGATCTTCTGCTTGTATTGTTTATTCATATTTGCCTTCTGAAAATACATTCATCAATATATGTGTGGGTTGAAACTATGCATCCATTATTTGTTGGCTAAACTGAAAACAGTGCATTTTTTCATATTTGCATATGGTTGACCAGTCCAGGTCTAGTGAACAGTACTCAAAGTCCTATTTTTAACCATATTAAAACAATTATTACTCATTTAGAAATGTTTTGGGGACTTGAGATGTGTTTCCAATTAATTCCAGAAGGTAAAGAACAAGAAGCCCAAAAGCAGAAAGGCAGCTAAAAAAACCAAGTCGAGTCAAGTCAAGACCACTGAAATTAATAATACAGCTGCTGCTACCCAGGACCTTGAGAAAAAAGCAAAAGGAGTAGTCCGAGAACCAGGTGACCATGATGAAGAAATTCCACAACTGGTGCCTATACAAACAACCATCTTACATCAGCTGGAGGTAATCATTTAATAGAGACTTGCATTTCAGTTAAGCCTAAATATTCTGAACTGCTTAAATGGTTCATTGTTCCTTAGGGAACTGTCTGTAAACACAGTTTAAGTGAATTTGATTTTTTGTGACTATCATAAAAGCAAAGGCTGAGTGTATGGAGGGATGTATGCCTTGGTGAAGTACCTATTTGGGGTGTGCATCTTCTAGTTATCTCCTTACAGACAAAGGAAGCCAGTGGTTATTGTCCTGTTACACATTTTTCTGAATAACAGCAACTTTTCTAGGTCAAATAACAGTCCTGCAGTCAGAAGAAAGAAAATCATGAAAAAATTTACTTCAAAATGTACTGAAAAAAATTTTTATTTGTTTTAATGTATCATTCTGCAAAATCTGAGGAAAAAGAAGCAACATCCTTTAGATATGCAACATTAACAACACAGACTGCGAGCTTAGAGAAACACAATCCCCCTCCCAGAAATCAGAGTCCCCAGGAGAGTCCCCAACCACCCTTCCATCTTCTTCTCACCCCTCTACCTTACCCCAGGGTTTGGCTTACATGCAAGGTGAGTTTGGAGGATCAGCCAGGGGAGTTAGAAGTAGAGTGGCTAGTTAGGTTATTCAGCAGAGAGGAGAAGGCAAAAAGCTAGAGAGAGCGAGACTCTCCGAGCCTCTGTGAGAGGGTGTCTTATCTATGTTTGTGTTCTTGTTCTTACACATCTCGGCAAGCCTATGAGTGAAGCAGACATCACCATTGTTTGCTTTTCACAGCCTATAATATAAGTTTCTCCATTAAAATAGTCCAATTAGCCTCAAAACAGCACACCAGTATTAGAGATGATGTGGACATTGTTGGTAATGTCTGCAAAAGGACCAGGCTGGTAATACCCTTCTGTGTAACAAACATCTAGGAAAGATTGTTGGATAAATAAAACTAACACTTTAAAATTTGACCTAGTTATATTGCATTTGTGATTGGAGCATATACTTGGGATGTAGCTAGAGCTGGATTCTATGAGTGGCTCTGGTGACAGCAGCCATCTTTCATGAGGACAGTTTGGGAATATGTGATGAACTCCAAGGCTTAATGCACAGAAAAGAGTGCAGTCACTTTGCATGTGGACAGCTGGACTTCCAATGAAGTTGATCTGGATTGAATCTATTAAGCCTAGAACTGTGAACTCGCATTTAAAGCTGTGTCAGCAGAGGCCAGTAATTCACTGGCTTAAGAGGATCTTTGCATATTAAATACCTACTTTCTTACTATTTCATTGTTTTTTGGGTTTTTTTCCTTATTATTTTCATTATTTCTGTGTTTAATCCTCTGCTTCAAGACTGGAATTGTGTACAGATCAGTTGGGCTGGGGCACTATTCAATCTGTAGAAAGCATTCGTCACTGATAGTGGTTTTCACTGATCCCTCTTCTTGAAAAATAGTAAGACTTTCTTAAGTAGATGGGTAATTTTTTTTTTTGTTTTGTTTTTTGTTTTGTTCTTAAATACAGAAAATGGAATCAAGTGCAGGAAACCTGAGTAAGAAAACTAAAGCACCCCTTGGTAAGAGAAAAAAACAACTTCTGGCTCTGGAGACTCCAAAACCAAAACACAAAGTTACAGAAGAGTGTGTTGACTTCCAGACATCATCAAAACAGAAAAAAGGCAAGCGGCTCACTATGCCAAAGGAAGCAGTAAAAGAAAAAGAGCTTAAAAAGACTCCCAAACGGCCTGAAGCTAAGTCTTTTGCAGCACCTAAAGCTGGCAAGTCAATACAGTCAGCCAAGAAGTCTTCAAAAACACCAAAGCCAGCACCCAAGAAAACACCCAGGCCCCAGTCAGCATGAATGTTTTGTTGTAACACATTTTATATAGTCATTTAGTCTTTTCACTAGACAAATATATTTGATGAAGTAAAATACCTTAGGATTAGATTTTCTTAAGAGCTGCTTTTCCTTCTAATGAGATGGAACAAATAAACTCATGATCTTACATTGCCTCTCTGTCTTACCTTTTAGGTTTTCCTGATCCAAACTAGCTGCACTCAAATTGTGTCAAAGGGCAGACAGGTTTATTCCAGAAGAAAGCTGAGAAACACTTGATACATGACACCTTCCTGAGGCATAGCTTAGTGACGGAACAGACAAGGGCTGAAGCAAAAACTCTGCATGGTACAAACAGCAACTAAGTATTTTAACATAGAGTTTAAAGTGTCAAATAGCTGCCACGGTCTTAATGTGCCCAATATAATGAAAATGGGTTGATACCTGTTGAACTTATTACAAATATTAGGTTAACCATCTGACAAGTGAAAAAGTAATGTATTTTTAAGCTATTTTTACCTAGCGCCTTTCTTCTCATGTATTCAACCTCCTCAAGGATGTAGTCTCTTATCTCTGCTGCCTCCTCTTGCAAGAGTGGAGAGCCACAGCACGTATATTCATCTCAAGACCACCTTTTTGGGGTGCCTCCCCTCTAGGGTGTTTGAGTAAACTAAGGCAGATGAGGTAACACTGCCTCGAACCGGTGGAGCTGAACGAGTCCAGCTGTGTCAGTCTCGTGCACCCAAACAAGGAAATGGCAGCGACCCTCCTTTGCAAGGGGTGCCTCAATTCCAAAAGCGCCGACAGTCGCTACAGACCCAGCCTCAACACCCGCTCCTGCCGTTTCCTTGGAGCAACAGGAGTAAGCACCTGCTGCACCGGTTGCCTCCGCGAGTCAAGGGCAGGAGAAGGGCGCCCCTCAGCGCTCCCCCAGTGCCGCTGGCAGGGAGGGGCCGGCTGCAGGAACCGGCTCTCGCGTCAGTCGCCCCAGAGCGGCTGACGAGGAGGTGGGTGCCCGTGCCGCTGAGGGCGGCTCCCGCGAAGCCCCTCTCGGGCAGGGGCGTGGCCCCGCGCGCAGGTGCGACGGAGGGGCGTGGCCCGGGCGGCCCGCTCAGGTGCGGGCTGCCTGAGGCGGCGGTGGCGGCGCTGCTGCTGCCCCCGTTTCCCCGCCATGGCGGCCCCGGGCGGGCTGGGCCGCTGCGTGGTAGCCTTCTGGCTGGCACTGGCCTTCGACGCGCTGGGCCTGGCCGTACTGCTGGCCGGCGTGTTCGCTGACGTGTTCTTCTCTGACCTGCTCATCTACGCGGGCGGCATCGGCATCTTCCTCAGTCTCATTTGGTGGGTTTTCTGGTACGCGGGCAACCTGGAGGTGCCGCCGGAGGAGCTGCGGGACGACGTGGGGTTGGCACCGCCCAAGGGTCGTGGGGACAGCCTGCTGCGGGAGCTGGTGTACGGCCTCGGCCGCCGTCTCTCCTCAGCCTTCGCTCCCGCTTCGCGTTCGCGCGCTGCGGCCGACCTGGAGCTGCAGTGCGCCGGGGGCCCGCGGGGCCGCCCCACCGGCTCCGGCAGGTGAGACCGAGAAGGCTGCTGCCCGCGGCTGCGGAGAGGCCAGTCCCGGGGCGTGCCGCCCTGCCGAGGTTCCAGCTTTCGTGGGGGGGGGGGTGAACGGAAGGGAAGCTGGGGATGAGGGGAACCCTCGTCTTGGAACGCGAGAAACTCTTACCCGAGATTCAGTAAAAAGTTGCTCACTACGGCCACTCGTTCACAGCTGACACAAAGAAAGAAAACCAAATGCGGGAATCTTTCTCAGGTCAGGTGCCGACGAGAATCGAGTGAGAGGCGTCCGAGTGCATTTAGGCAGGGAGGACACTTCCTGGAGCCGTCTAAGCGTGGAACAGGGCAGCGTGAGCGCGGCGGAGTGGCGTGGGGAGGGCGTCCCGCGGGGTCTGCACGAGCACGGCGGCGGTGTGCTCTTCTGAGCCAGTCCTTGCTAGCTGGGCACCGCCGAAAGTAAGTGCGGCGTAAGGAAACGGTCATGAACTACACGACTTCTTGTTAGGGGACGTTCGCTTTTCGTCAATATTAAATGCTTCTCGAAGAACAACAAAAAAGGTGAAATGCTGGCTTGTATTTAACTTAGGGGCATAGTTGTAGCTACTAGTTTGAAATTCATAAACGCAGCCAGTAGTTAAACTATGTCTTGAACCTCAATCATCTGAAAAAGATGTGCCACTATGCAGCATGCCAGGTGCTTAGATGCAGCTTTGAATGTGGTTGAAGATGAAGCCTTTCAAAATATCCCTGGTGCGCTTGTTAATATGGCATGTTTAGTAAGAAATACATGCTTAATGCCTTGGGAAAAAGGAGGAGGAAACTCAAGCTTTCAGTTCCCTACGCAGTCCATTTCTGAGGGAACTGTAAAATAAGTTTTGTACTAAATATCTGAACTACGAAGGATTCTGTACATCTTACAGTTCTGACTTATTGTGCAAGATCAGCTCTCCCTGCTACTCCTTCAAACCAAATCTTGAAGCTGCTGCTGGCTTACGGAAAAGAACATGTGGAAATACTCCGTCACAAAAGCCACAGAATTTTCTTGGGAGAAATTTATAATAGTTGGGAGATGTAATATAGATAACTATTGCTTAAGAGAAAACTTGTAGGTGGAATAAGAACAGCAGCAATTCAGCTTTAGCACATTTCTTACTGCTATTTAGTTTATTATTAACTATATGTGCAGTTAGAAATGAGTCATTCTACTCTTTTTAGACTTTTTTTCCCCCTGAAATAGATTTAGAACTGACAGTTCTGTATTTGCAGGGAAGAAATAGCATTTGTTAAATGATCAGGCTTAACCTTTTTCATATAATGATTACAGCAGTTACAGATAGAGAGTGGAGTAGATAATGCACTCTCTTCAGATGGTCCTGCTTTCAGCATGCATGCATAGATGTGTTTTGCCATAATAAATTTCTAGTAGTGAAACTTATCCACTATTTTTACCTCTTTCAAGTATTACATCTTACTGATCATAGTTAGAAAGAATGTATGGTTTGTTACTACTAACTAAAGAAGCAGATGCATAGAGTCCTTTATTGCAGCCTCTCCCAAGTACACAACAGCTTCTAACGCTACAGTAATCACACTTTGATACAACTGCATTATTAATTGTAATTTGGAAGGAACCAAAATAGAGGGAGTGTGTAAGAGTTGTTACAAGTTGTAAAGTGAACACTGATTCTAATTTTCACGGTAAAATAAAGGATGGCAAACAATTGCACCTCCAAAGACAATTCAGACATCCCTTTTGATATAAGCTCATCTGAAGTACTTTGCAGTTTCTCATAAACAACTGTGTGAATCAGATCATCATAGTTCTAATCCTCTCCCCATCAGGAGATATTTATGAACTTAACCAAACAGGTTAAACATGTTTGAGCAGATACTGTCAAGAGAGAGGAGAGGAAAAGCCACTACCATACCAAAAAAACCCCAAAGCAACAGCCAAACCAACAAACCCAAGCAGAGCTACACCCACCAACAAAATACCTTAACAAAACCAATGCAAACAAACAAAGCAACCAACGAACAACCCCCCCTAAACAAACAATGGAAACCACAGCCACTACCACCACTGACAAAACAAAAATACAGCAAAAACTTTTGACACCCTGCTGGCTGCTAGAAGGGCTTCCTGAGCTGTGAACTTCACCTAATATAAAAAAAAAAACCTGCAAGTGTTTAGAAAATGAGCTGTTGGCTCAATGTTTCCCTACAGAAAACTGTACTTAGAAAGTGGTGTGTTTACTTTTTAATAACTTCCCAAAGTGATTAATGGAGTATTGCACGCTGTTCCAATTTCCTGTCTTAAAAATTATATAGTAAAAATGAAAAGGGAGAAAATTCTCAATATATGGAATTAATTATACCAAAGAAAGAGCAAGGAGATTGGGGTGCATGAGTCTGGAAAGAGGTACAGAGCATCAAATACCTTAGAGGTCTTTGCAGTCGTAATTGGTATGAGAAAGGTACATGGGAAATGCCTCTCCCAAGACCAAGCAGGAATCAATGAGTTGCCACATGCTAGGTAATTGAAGTGTGGGATTATTTGGCATAGGAAAAAGCCATATGAAGAAACAGAAAATATGCAAAGATAATGTATTTGGTTCAAGAAGACCTGAGGCAGTAAGTGGCAGTTGAAATAATAACCTGAGGAGATATTACTGAAGTGCAGTATTCTTATGCCTTTGTTGAGACATCCACACTTGATTACCATTGGATGTGAGCTGTTGACCTGATAGATATTTCGTCTGAGTCCCAGCTGGTTATGAAACAAGAGAAAAAATACTTTTGAGATTGACTTAAAATAACAGTTTGGAGTTGGATGAGTTTATAGGAAGTGTTTGATATTTGTTTTAAGACTATTTTGGAGTAACCTTTTCTTAATGCATTATCTTCAAGATCTGTTGAAGACACGGCTATCGAAGTTACTGCCTCAAAGAGTGGAGGAAGTGGTGCAAATTATGGAAAGAGAACTCCCCACTCCATACAGTAGGATTCTCTCATTATGGAATAACCTCTGCAACCACTGTGGACTCTGTATAAAATGAACACATGGAGCCATATCTGCCAAACACACCTGTTTCAGTGTTGGACTGAACAGCGTTCTATGGGTAATTTTCATCATTTCAAAGGATAAATTAGATTAAGAAGGAAAAACTAAACAAGAAACAAACATGATTCACAGAAAAACCATCGCAACATGTAACAGAGACATGTTTTTGTTTTGAATAACCTGGGAATGTATGGATTAAAAACTCTTGCACAATGAAAAGCTTTTGCACTGTTTTACCAAGGTCTGGAAGGTAAACTTACTGTGAATTTTATGATGCCAGTGCAATACTTTTGTTTGTAAGGGTGCTTTTAAAATGTCTGTATTAAACTACTGATGCAAAGTTGCAAGTGTAGTAGAATTTTGTTTATTGTGTTCCATCATTGTTTTGGGATTTCCCAAGTACACAAGTTAAAATAGAGATGTCATACCAGTACATTCTTCTTACTTGCAAATGATGTAATACGATGACTTTAAGAAGAAGCATTTTTAGTCCAGTGACATTGGGAATTATTTTCCTAATGTTGAAGCATTTGGAGAGGGGAACCACCAAAACCCCTCCCCAGTGATTAACACTCTGACGCTTTATAAAATATAAACAAATTTACATTTAGATGTAATTGCAAAGTAGGACCTGTGAAAAAAAGATTTATTTTAAAGTTAATGATACCTAAAATTGTGTGAGAAATGCCTCATGAGTTGCTTTGGTTTTGAACTAATAACAAGAGTTCAAAGCCACCATTAGCAAACATGAGTAAGTCTTAAAATTTTCATGCATGGTTGTTTTTTTCCCACACGTCATTGAACACTAGAGGTGGATTTAAGGGAAATGTTTACTAAGAGCACTGTGGCTGTACTTCCTTGTGAACTCTTGACATGTCTTTCAATGTTCTCTGGTAAATTACTGGAGTAACTTCTGTATTTTTAATGCATATTCTAATTTTTAAACATATTCTAAATGTTTTCAGTTTTTCAGCAAGGTTAGATGAACACTGAGGTTGAAAGGGTTTAATGCTATTTCTTTACTAACTGCAGGTTTTAGGAGCATATAGAATATTTTTCTCCTTTTAGAGGAAGTGCAATGTGACACCTCTGTGTTATTACAGTGGTTTGATTAAAAACAAACTTAAAACCTGCCTTAAAACCTATAGATCACTGATTCAGTGTTATTCACATTTTAATCGTTCTAAGCAGAGAGAACTGCTTTTTCTGATTCCCCATAGTTTCACTTGTAAACTGAATTTATGAGATTGAATGTTTAGTAAGTGAAATGATGTGTAGCAGCCATAAACTATGCCAAAACATTTCAGTATAGCCATTCACATACTTAATGTGATGAGCAGATTTTTTTTCTTTCTGATCTAGTGTTGCAATTACCAGAGTGAATGGAGCAGGGCTTTGCATTCACTGGAGATTACAGTGTAATTAATCTTAAATCCAGTATCAGTACTTAATGATTGTTGTGTAAAAGGCTAGCTAGGATGTTGTCAGCTGTTGCAGTCTCGTTAAAAATTATATAGCATTGAAACGTTTACAATTTTGATCAGCACGTATGCTTAAAAAAGTAGAGGAGCTGAGACAGGAGGATGTTAACTCCAGAGAAGTACTGGAATGTTACTAGTATGGTGTGTCTGAACAATGAGATACAAAGTAGTTGCTGCGGAGCAACAAAAACTATTGTTAGCTACGATCCTTTCTTTTTGAGAATGTAAACCAGTCACCCTGTCATGCCCTCCGTTTGCTTTCTAAAAAAGGAAGGCTAATGCTAAATAGAAGCTGGCAACTGAATTATTACTAGCAGTTAAACATTAACATATATTTAACACGATTTTAAGTCTCCTCATAGCCTTATCAGATCCAGCTTAATGCAGCACAAAGTCCATTCGACGAACTTTTATGTTGCTGATTAGAAGGAAGCACCTGTACATGTTTAGCACTGCTTTCTGATGTGTCAACACTGGCATTTGCATCTAAAGCTAGAATTCCTTTAGGCTTAAAGGACAGTCCTATGCACCTGGTTTAGAAACATAGCCCAAACTGCTAAAAACTCAACTCTGGTTACAGAATTTGATTATACAAGAGTTTTATATTGCTGGTTAAGCTTTAAAACTAACTCACAACAGCATCCTATACTCCACTGAAGGAAGAAGGCCAACCCTGTAAGTTGTAACTAGGTAAAAGGTTTAAATGCTCATTATGTCTTTAGATGTGGATCGTATCTAAAGGAAGTTTAATGTATACATGGTTTACTTGAAGTGGGAATGTCTTCTCCAAGGATAAATTAAAGTTAATAGTAAATTCTACAGAAATCTGTTTCACGTGACTCTGGAGGATGAGGGATGATGGGAGGGAGAGAATTATTGCAGTAGCAGCTTGTGTAGAAAATAAGCAAATATGTACAGCTGGTCAAGAGGGTTAAATTCAAATAATGTATGTCACTGTAACTACATGATGTGAATGAGAGAAGTAAACATTATGCATTCATCTGCATTTACAAAAACCGTATCAGATTGAACAAAGTGCATGTTTCCATTCATGCTTACACAGGTGGTTCTAGAAGCTTACTGGAGCCTTTTACAGAAGGAATGTTTAATTCCTTCTGAAGTCTGTTATCTCCAACCTGCATCACCCTGTAGTATAGTTAATTGGTGTGTGTTGAAACAAACCAACCTACCCAAAAAACCCTATAGCCTTTAAAATTGTGATGGTTTTTGGGAGTTACCTGCCCCCACACACAAGGAAATCACACAGACTAGCCTCAGCCGGCTGGAAGTTAAGGAACGAACCTGTATTTACAGCTTAGCGCAATTTACAAAGCATGTATATACATACAGACACACAATGTACAGTTATATACAAGTTAAAAGTAATACAGAAACACGAAATTCCCTCCAAAACAACCAGATTGCCAGGAGGCTCCCAACTCAAACCTCCCCCCTCTTTCTTCTCTTTCCCTCCCGTCAGCAATAACCAGATCAATCCCTGTGTATCTCGTGATAAATCTGGAGAGATCTGAGGTGAGATGTCAAAAAGAACGATGAGGAGGTTAGAGGAAAGCAAAGGGTTAGGTCGGATTAGAGTTAAGACAGAAAACCACCACAGACCGCTAGAGTGAAGGAACAGAACAACAGCTACTGAGGACTAACTCAGAAGCGTGGGGAGTGTCTTGAGCTGTATTTTGAGAGTTGTGTTTCTCAGCAGAACGAGTGATATAGGTTACTGTTGGTTTGTTTTTTTCTTTCTTTTCACAGCTAAGGATTTAGTTCCTCTCAGTAAAATAGTCCAATTATCACAGTATCACAG
>WBNM01017578.1:984-16118 GCA_013399055.1 Ramphastos sulfuratus | reverse complement strand
GGGAAGGAGGGAGGGAAGGAAGGTCCAGACATGATTTTTGCTCCTAACAGAGCTTAAAATAAGACAGTATGAAATGTAAATGTCAGGCAGGAAATGCTCACTTTCCTAGTTAAATAAAAAAACCAAGCCTCTATAAAGTTTCCAGTTACAATAAAATTCAGAGCGGTTCTCTAAGCTCACAGTGTAGAGTGGCATGATCTCGTATGACTATAGACTGCTCTAAGTGAACAATCCACATGGATGGAGGATAGAAAACATTCTAATGAATGAGTACATTGTTCTGTGCAAAACTGGCTTAACAGCAAGGATCAAAACTGCACAGATTAGAAAACCTGTCAGCTTCCACATTTTGAGAATAGCTCATTATTTTTTTTCCATCTTGCAATATTTTGCAAATTCTAAGCTGTGACATTTGGAGTGTTATCAGCTAAAACATGCTGTCTCCTTATGGTGTGTTGCAGTGGATTTTGCAAACTATCACAGGGCAGTGAGGGTTTTCTCTACAGCTTCAGAAGAGCACTCAGCAGAGAACATACACGCTCTTCCTTCCACACTCAGACTGCAGAGACACCAAAGTACTGAAACTATGGACTCTGGATTCAGGTTTAAGGAGAAGAGGCAAACAGGAAAGTAAAGAAAACTGCAACACCAAGCAGATATGAAAAGCTCATCTCTTCTGATTGTCATTCTTCAGCGCTGTTGGGAAACATCCATTATATTCTTGTTCTAGAGAAAAACTTCCTACAAATGGGTTTAACCATGAAAGAAGAATCACTAAAAATTAGGGCTCCTCCTAAGCAGACTCACAGTTCCTCTCTTCCTGCTGTCAGAAATTCATTTAACATTGTTGTGAGGAATTCCCATGGCACTATCCTTGCAGGTTATCCTGGAGCTTTGTCAGCCTCTTCCTTGGAGAGCATGTTTTGATGCCTAGCCTTGCCCTTCCCTCCTATTGAAAATTACTGTTTCCTGTCCCATTCATCTTGGCCATGGTGCAAAGCTATTTCCACCCCCTTTGCAGAGCTTTTTCTTTTATTATTCTCTTTGTTTTTTTTTTTTTCTTTTCTCCTAAGAAAATTTTGGCCAAAAAAAGA
Organism: Ramphastos sulfuratus; assembly: GCA_013399055.1. NCBI lineage: Eukaryota > Metazoa > Chordata > Aves > Piciformes > Ramphastidae > Ramphastos > Ramphastos sulfuratus. The sequence goes on along the minus strand of WBNM01017578.1, from coordinate 15,024 downwards.
AAAATGCTACTTAGTTTGTCATTTCAGCATTTCCCTAATCCTACCACAGTGATGAACCCTGCATTTTACACCTCACACTTTGTCATCTCCTGCCCAGATCTCAGACCTGCTGAGATTATTTTTAAGCCATATTTTATACTCCCACATCTTTGTGATACCTTTCAGCCTCTTGCTCTGTTTTGGAGCAATACGAAGGGAGCTGCATTACTCCTTCCACTATACTATTTGAATAGGACTGAGAGGAGGACAAATCCCACCTGAGCCACAGCTCCCATAAATCTGATACCTTCTTTGTGAAACCTATCTACTCTCGTATGACAGCAGAGTACAGTAGAATAGAACAGAACAGAATAGGAGTAAGAATAGACTAAAAATAAATAATAATGGATAATAAGACATACATACCATGTTAACATACGAACAACCCAGAATACATAATAAAATTTCAAAATTAAGTATCTATATGGAGGGCAAATATTCAATGTTTGTGTGTGTGTGTATATATATATCATACATTTATTATGATTTGTGTAATATCCATAATTATAAGCAATGCATCTTTACAGTTATTTTGGGTCGCTGCTGGGAAAACTGAGTAAGTAATTTCCCAAAACAGCTTGTAAACCATAGCCCTTGGCCCTGTGGAAATTTACACCCACAGAATAAATGNCTTGTTCCCCTTAGTTCGATTCTGTTTGTCACACCAATCAGCAGTCGCTAAAGCAGGATGAGATAATGCGCAGTTAAGTACCACAGGTCATTAGGATGCTGCTTCTGCCAGGGCACAGAGAGAATTTCAAGGTAAACTCCTAGGCTGTCAGTGGTTTTTCTTTTCTCCAGCCCGAATCCGTGACAGGACAGCCACTGAAATCTGAAATTACTAAATTCAGTCGCAGCCAGCTTCACACATATTTTGAATAAAAAGAACTACGTAACAGGTTCCTTTCTTGCTTATTTCTTTCATTAAGAAGCAGCTGTTCATAGGTGAAGGGACTGAACAACAAAGCTTTCACACTATAGCACCGATGATTCAAGAAAAGAGAACTACTTCTCATCTAGTCCAGTTGCCAAGGGTAAGCAACACGTGCACTTGGATGTTTGCCCACTGCTCTACGTTCATGTTCCTGTTTTAATAAAACCTTTTGAAGGTTTTTTGTCTTATAGTCCACACCAACCAAAGACACAGATCATAGATTAAAATAGGGCAGACCATGCAAGAAAGAGTAAGAAAATTAATAAATTAAGCTGGAGGGGGAAAAGGGAGAAGCATCTCTTTCCTGCCCTTACATCTTCCAGTTATCTTAGGTACTCCTTGTAACTGTGTATTTAAAAGACTTTAAGTACAGTAACTGTTTAGGAAATAATTACTTTGGATTGTTGCAGTGGAAATAAAAACTTGCAGAAGGTCGCAGTGTTCACTCTGTGAATATTGTGAAAGTAATCCTGTGATTTTACACTTAAAAGAGAACTTTTGTTCCTGCAACTGTTCACCAGACTGAAACCCTAAGACGCCTGGGTCCAACAGGACGCATGTGATGTCTCTGAGCTAACCTGAGTTAAATGAACAAAGTTTGCAGATCTCACCTCTTGCTAATGAGGGAATAAGAACCGGGTATGGGGCAACATGAAGGAACTCTTCAGTAATCTAAGTGATAGAAACTGGCAGACTAGAAAATATGGAAAACACCTGTAATTGAAAATAGCCTCCAGATGATGCAACTAACTTTTTTTTTTTTTTGCACACACATTGGTCAGCCATAAAACGGGTACACAAAGCTCAAACTAAGCCCAAGATCTGGATGGATGCTTTTCACTGTACTCTTCTCAAAAGAAAACACAACACTGAAAGTTACCTGCTAATATACTATCCTCAGTCAACTCAGGTTAAATTACATTCTCACCATGCTGAAGGTATTTATGGTTTTACTTCTGTTTCCACTTTGGCTGCTTCAGTTTGGACAGTCATATAAACAAGATCTTTTATTTAATTCAGGGTCCAGAATTACCAAACTAGAAAAATGCAGACAACCAGTGGCCAACCAAGGGTCTCATTAGAGAATCTATAGAGCATAACCATAGATACCAGAGAGGGCTGGCATGATATAATTTCTGTTCTTGCAAAATAATTCACCAACCTCACCAGGAAATAATGTTCATAAATCAACAAATCAGAGCTAAGGTCAAGTAACTGAAGATGAAGCAGTTGTGCTCCACAAGCTTCTTCATTACTAATAGTAAGTTATGTCTTTCAAGTGCCTTCAATCTACTATGCAGATCCATCATGGAAACATTTGACTCAAACTATTATTCCCCTTTAAACATTTTTCAAAGAAAAGAAGCCAGAAAAGCTGCAAAAAAATTTTGCACTACTTTAAGTCACCAACCTTCATCTTACCCCATTTTACTTTGCAGAAAGGTGTGTGTAGCAGTAACCTGTGATAGCAGAGCCTTATGCTCAGCTAGTTACACTTGAATTACCAGATATGTAACAACCCTGGAGAGAACTAACTGCCATATATGTCATAGAATCATAGAATAGTAAGGTTGGAAGGGACCTCAAGGATCATCTAGTTCCAATCCCCTACCATAGGCAGGGACACCTCCCACTAGTACAGGTTACTCAAGGCCTCATCCAACCTGGCCTTGAACATCTCCAGGGAGGGAGCAGCCACAACCTCCCTGGGCAACCTGTTCCAGTGCCTCACCACCCTCACTGGAAAGAATTTCCTCCTAACATCTAGTCTAAATCTCCCCTCTGCCAGTTTAAAACCATGTCTCTGTGAGGCACCTTACAAAACAGTAGTCAATTTTCACACCACCTCTGCGAGATGCGCATGGATGGCCTACTTCTCTCAGAGCGCAGAAGCATCATGGAAACAAGTGCCAAGGCTGAGATCACAGGTCTGCCCATATTAAAGACCTTCAGACCCCTTCTGTCTCTTTGTTTTATAACTGACAAGTGTGGGAAGCAGAAAGGAGGCTGAAAATACCAAAAGATGGCACTTCTAGAGCTCCTGAAAGTCTTTACTGATCTTGAGTCTGTGGACATGCCAAACTGGCACCAAGGCCAAGGTTTCATGGCCATGTAAACAAAGGCAGACTTGATGTCTGTCAGCTGTGAATTGCTAACACAGAAAACTGCTACTGCTTTGGGAACTCAGTGAGTATAAACTCATTATCATTGCATAAATGTGTCTCTTGAAACTTTTCCTAAGTGCAGCAACAGGAAGCTTCCTGGTGTACAGACTACCAGTGCACAGATACATCACTACCGGAGCAGATCCAATAAGGACTTGCTTAAAGAGCAAACCAAGACACCAGCTTGCTAACAACAGGTTAGAGAAGTAACTGAGCTGCTACTGGTTTCCCACAACTTTTAGGTTACCTCCTGGAAATAGTTATTTTAGTGGAATATGAAGAAAAACTGTGTTACACTCCCGAGACGAGTTATTGGCAACACCAGGAGCAACTCACTGCCTATCTCTCACACACATCAAGCTTTACCCTGCGTGTTAAGTCCATCTAACCCTGAACATTTACTATTATACAGTATCCTTTTAGCCAATTCCTACCTCCCTGTTACTCACTTGGGTGCAAGGTTTTTAAACTGTCAAGTTGGTTTGTTAGTTTACCTAAAAGGGATTTCAAAAAGTTGATAAACTTGAGCAGAAGGTTGGAAAATAGCTTTTCACTGAAAGCCACAGGCAGAGGAGTGGGAGGAGACACTATGGATACCACTTAGCTGGGTCGCATGCCAGGCTCAGCACAAGCTCAGCACTGTTGACTTCTGACTTTGACTTTTGTGTGGCTTTAGAAGTGAGCAAAGACAGGTTTAGCCAAGGCTGAAATGACATTTGAAAAAATCATCCTGGGACAACTGGCAGACATGCCCCACACGGTGTTTTTACACAGCTTCTGGTAATGCCAGTCAGTTGGAGGCAGTCTGCACCAACGCACGTGTGCTATGGAGCAGGCATGCAGCCCCAGCATGGCGCTGGCCAGGGTTATTAGGTTAATTACAGCATCACGTGAGTAAGTCCTGTCGAGTATGAGCTCCAAATTATACGGAGAGAAATAGAAGCAGCAGCAGGGGAGGGGAAACAGGAACTGGTCACTCCTGACCTGACGAGACCTTTCAGGGTTATGTCGTTCAAAGAAGGGGAAACAAAAAAACAAAAACAAACAAACAGCAGCAAAGAAAAACAAGGCTAGCTTCTGACCCGGAAAGCTATTGTCCAGAACACAGGAATGTAATAATTTCATTTATGCAAATTATCACTCTGTGTTAACAAGCACACTAAAGGCCCGGTCCCATTTCCCTCCAAAGCAACATTTGAGAGGAAAACCATTACTATCCCAGGCAGTTCATAGCATCTGTCTCTGTTCTAGCACCACTTGCAGAGGCTTTATTTCTCATAAAGGATAGTGAGTGAATGGTGGAGAAGGCAAGCAAAAGCAAACTTCACTGATTAACAACTCAAATGTTGAAAGCCAGCCATATACGGAGGATTTCATTTTTACCCGGTGTATCGCTTTGTTTCTACGACAGACCTTCATTCACTGGCATGGAAACAGCCGTACTCTACAGCTAGTACTACTGAATAACCAGCTGTGTTCAGGGGATATAATTATAACCATTAACACGGTAGGTGGAAGGTGAGTTTTAATGTACGTATCACAGTTACTTCTCTGGCTGGGACGGCTTTGCTTCTGGCAGCCAGAATTAAACTGTGGAAGGCTCTAAATATCTCCCCACCGCTTTCACTCTTTCCCTCTACACTTAAACCATCTTCTCCGAGCTTGTTTCGCAGTTTTCTGGCTTCCCTTACTGCTCTTGCCTCGTCTCGGTGACAAGCCAAGTTTGCGAGGGGGGGTGCCATCTCCAACGTGCACCCCACCGTCTGCTCGCGGGCGGCAAGAGGGGCTCCCCCGAAGCTTCCCTGCCCTCCTCTGGGAGATGCCCGGGGCAGGGAACACGAGAACCTCCAGGGGGCCCAAACCGCATAGCCAGGCACTGCCCCTCTATCGCCACCCCGCGCTCGGTGCAGCTGTCAGACCCGCGGTGTCCTCAAACCGCAGCCCCCTCACCCCGCTCCCAGGTTGGCGCGGAGAGTGCAATAAAGGTCGCTGAGTCGCTTTTCTTTACGAGGATGTAACGGCCGGGGAGGGGGGGGAGAGGGGGCGAGAGGGGGGGATGGAGGNGGGGGGGGCTGCTCAGGTCCCTCCTCCTCCGCCGCCCCCCCCCGCAGTGTGTGTGCGCTGCCCTGCGCGACGCTGCTCCGCGCCGGGGGAGGCAGCGGCGGGCTCCGGCTCCTGTCAGCCACCGGAAACCGGCGCCGGTCGCACAGACCGCAGGAAGTGTGCAATGGCACACTCGCCGCCCCCCGCACCGGCCCCACCGCCCCCCACAGGGCCCGGGCAGGGGCCGGGCGCGCAGCCAGTCCCAGGGAGCTGGGGTGCAGAGCCACGGGAAGGACGGGTGCCACTGGGAGCTAGCCGGCGGGGGGAGGGGGGGAGCACCAGCGCAGGCTGGTTCGGCACAAGGCAGTTAAAAAGCCTTGCGAGGGTTTGTAATGGCCACGCTGCGCTGCGTGGAAACAGGCAAATGGAGCTGCCGTGCCTGCACTGCAACCGGTAGGAAGGCGTACCTTGAGAACTGAGCTGGGGAGAGCCAGGGGAACAAGCGTTCCCAAACCCGGGCTTGCCACACTGCTGCTGAGGAGCCCACTCTCGGCTGACATAAAATGTAATTGGAACAGTTCTGATGGAGATCTGTCGACTTACACTACGTGAATTAGAAGAGCTGCGTCCACACGAGTGAGGCTCAGTTATTTGGTACAGACATAGCCAACACTTACTTTACTTTTCTGCATGAGATCACAGATACACAGCACCAGGTGTTTATTAATTTTACGTGGGATATATACATATGCACCCTTCCCACGTCTGCATATAGGGCAATAAAACCTGCAATTTGCCTGTCGTGAAAACGGCAACTTCCTTGATTTGTCTGCAGCTACAGATCTCAGCAGCAACATTACTCATATCGGGGGTTTCTTTTGCAGAAAGGCTCACCATATGCTTGTAAGCATTTTCTCTGGATGCTAATTGTCCCCCGGTAAGTGAGGCATGTGCCAAAGCAAACTCTCCATGTCTCTTCTGCTGGGCTTTTTTTTTTTTTTCCTCTCCACCTTGTTGCATCACTCCAAGAAGGAAGCAGGCCTGGCTGCTGCTGGGAGAGTATCAGTCTTCCAAACCGGCTGCTTCATGCCCCAGAGGTTTCCTTTCCTCATCTTCCTTCTGCCAACATTTGCAAAACTTGAATGGGCTAACACATGCTGCTAGCTATGATGGCAACAATGCTTATGCAAGAGTATAATGGAGGCAATCTGGAAGAGTGTTTGTGCCAGCAGTAATGCTCTTTCTGGGTTTGCCTCTGATGCAGCAAGGGGATTTGTTAGCAGTGTTAACCTTGCCTGGGGAAGACTGCCATCTCTTCTGCTCTTGTTTATTTTCAGTAAGATGTCACTGTCATGTCACTGTAACTCAGCAGAGATCTTTAAGGAAACAGTGTTAGACTCCTAAAGATGGAGAACTCTAAACAGAAGTAATTACTCCAGGGAGTAAATGGAGAGTCTGCCTCCATCCATAATGATTGAACACGTGACACGCTGCTTCCACATCTTCTTCCTTTTGGCTTGAGGATCTGAAGTCAAAGCACTAACATCATCAAGGATAAGACCACCACCTTCCTGGACTCTGCTGTGTCCTGGCAAGGCCTGAGACGTGCTGCTAGTCAGGTATATGCCCCTACAGCACACCCAGAGCCTCCAAGCACACCTCCTTTGCAAAGGCTGAACAGCTTGTATGGCTCAAATCAGTGGTGTGCTTGCCTCCAAGGTGGGGCTGCTTAGTTCTTTTTTCAGCATCATATAGCTGCATTTTGACAGTGATGTCAACAAGGAATTCTTGGAGAGAAGATATAACTTCTAGACAGTCTGCATCTCTGGGGACCTTAAAACCAGGTGCATCATGTGCAGGTGGGGAGCATAAGAGGCTTGCTCTTCACCGCTTGTCTTCAACTTGTTTGCCTCCTTTCTGTAGCGAGGAATGGATTCTGTTGGCCACAACTTCTCTGTAGGCTACTGAATTGAACATGCACTTGCTTTTGCAGTCAATTCTGCAGAGCACTTGGAAGCAGCCCACAAGCCATAGGCTGAAAGACGTTGCCTGTCTTACCTATATGGCTTTTTCATTCTCATTTCTGATCCCTCCTTTTCTCCCAGTTCCACTGTGCTTTTTGTTTGCTTTTCTCCTTTTCCTTCATACTCATCTGTGGCAATAGGACAAAACCCTCAAAACCTGCTCTCCTCTCACCATCTCTTCCCACTTCTACTCTTTCTTCACTTCTTCCTTGTTAGGAGCACCCCTCGGTCAATGTGATGTCTGCACTCATTATTACAAAGAGGGTTTGAAGATGCTTCTCTAATCTCTGAAGTGGTTGCTTGGCTGTTGCACTCTATTAGCATCACAGCCTTGTATGCAGGGCTGTAATTGCATCAGAGGCTTCTGGTTCCTATCACACACACTGCCAGCTTAGCAGCTTAGCTAGTCCAGTAGTGTTACCAGCACTTTAGCACAGAACTGCAATTTCAAGTGAACTTATGTTAGCTCACTGCCTGTATTAGGAGTTGCACTGGAAAGGCAGCAAGCAGTGTGCACCAGTGTTCCCATGAAAGCAAGGGGGTTTCTGGGACAGAGAGCTGCTGATGTTGACTTGATGGGACTGTGCTGGCCTCTATGCAGCTGAGGAACTGCCGTGGTGAGGTGGTGTTATTGCTGGTCATTCTTCCTATTCCTCATCTGGCATAAAACACATCGAAGCACAGCTCTGACTGTTTGCATGCACACCTGCCAGACGTGCTAAGCACCTTTTCATATATGGTCTTCATGCTCAGATGAGGCAGTAGGGTCCTGTCATTAATGCAGCAGGCTGAGGAAGAAGGTGTATGACATCCTCATCCCATACCTAACATAGACTTTCTTCTGTGACCTTGGTCACTAACTTTTCTTTACCTATCTTTACCATTTATCAGCCCTGACAGGCTGTAAGACAAGAAGGAATTTGCTCTCTCCAGGCCCCAGTGCCAGGAAAACTGCTGCTCATGATGCTCAATGGAAAGTCATGCTCTCCTCTCCTGAACCACTCGGCAGCCTGCTATTCCAGTGACACCAATCCCACGAGTAGGCTGAAAAGAATGTGCAAAGGCAAAATCATCTCAGATTCTACAAGAACCAGGTCTTCCACAGGCAAGGACCAAGTGGGCCTGTAGGTCATGAAATAGGATGCACCAGTTGCCAAATAGGAGCAAAGGAACTTGCTGGTCTCCTCTCAGAAACACCTGCCTGTCTTCTTGAAAAGAGTCCCAGCAGTCATGGCAAGTTACAGCTACATCAAAGCACAGGTGCTATCACCTCATAGAGAACACATGGACACCCAGTGACCCAATGGTTTCATCATGAACCTGCTCAACTTCCTCAGCACCCCTCCAGCATTCAAGCAGTAGTGGAGCAGAGCTTGGCTCTTCCCAGGGAGGTCCTCTGTGACATGGACAAGGGCCCATTTCCCATTTGTGCAGAACTGATGGGTGAGCTGGGAATCATGCTGAAAGGTTTGTTTCTGATGCCCAGCTCTGCCCTGCATTTGACCCAGGCAGTAAGGAAGCAATGAATGAGTCACATCCCTACAGTTTGTGCCCCAGCCAGGCTTGCTTGCTCCTGCCCAGTTGAACAGGTTGTGCCAGCACATGCATAGACTCTCAGTCTCCATCAGCAGTCATGAGTCTGACCGGGTGCTAGAAGCTTTGCCAGATGAGACACAAAGGCAAAACATTACCCCTGAGAATTGTTTCAGTTCTTTCAGCACGAAGATGCTCTGGCAGGTGCTAAACGGTCTGGACGGAGACAAAGGCCATCAGAAAATACTTCTGGTTTTAGCAGAACAAATGCTAAGGACCTACCACAAGAGCAGCTGGAATGAGACTGAAAGACAAGAACTGCCAAGAGATGCTTTTGAGCACACATGGCTGCATCACAGGAAGAGGGACAGAATCAGGCCACTGCCACACCAGGCTTTTGCATCACTTCATCATGGGTTTCCATTGGCATGTCTTCTCGAAGGCCTGCTGATCATGGCTAGCACCAGCCAAATGCAGACCACAAATGAACGTCTCATCACAGTAGGACTTTGCTATGTTTTTTGATGCTGTGTTCCTCAGAGGAACATGTGCCCATCCAACTAGCTCCTGCAGTGCAAGACATTAACCTAGAACCACTTTTGAGTCAGGAAAAATTCCTTGCGCAGCCAGTAGCTTGCTAGAAAGTGCAAGCCCCTTGAGACAGCAGTATGAGTTAGATGAGAAGTCTTCCTTTTTAGACTTCCCTTCACAGAATCAATTTGATTGATAAAGACCTTTGAGATCACTTGAGTCCAACCACAGAGTCCATTTGCTGTGACTGAATGATGTGGGTTTGGGAGTTACCCGCCCCCCCACACTTTGTAAAATGACCCAGGCTAAAACTCAGTNTTTTCTTCATTAAAATATTCCAATTAGCTCAAACCAGCATACTGAAGCAAGATTTGATCCCACCAGTCAGCAGGAGTATGGAGAGAGTAATATTTGGGAGGTCTCAGAAGGTCCCAGATGAACTGCAATGCCTGTCAGAACTTTTTGCTGTCCATCCCACGCTGTCTTGTCTGTACCACTGTAAGGCAACCCTCTTTTAGGCAGCCTTCCAGCATGCAGGTAGGCAGGTGGATCTTTGCAGAGACTGCTTCCAGCTCAAATACATGAGCACAGAAAATCTGGGGAGCCATCTACCCACTTCAGACATCCATTTGTCAGTCTGAAGCCTGCCTACAGCCCCCTCTCAGAGGACTAAACACAAGGTGATCCATTCATTCTCTGATCAGACACATCTCTAGATAAAAGAACTTGATGAGAGACAGGTGCCTGTAAGTCAGCATTAATGGTTTGGACAAGGGCTAGGTTCTTTGGTGGGATATTGATGCTGTGGAAGAGTAGAGTGAGAGGTGGGGCAGGCACAGCTTCAAGACATCCAGCCATGATGACTGGATATCAAGGAGAGCACAGTGGGTGGCAGTGTCCTCCCTAACCACAGAATTGGTTGTCTGACTTGCAGACAACTGGTGTGAAAGGTGGAGGTGAGGTATTGTGATACTGTCCTGCAGTGCTGGGGTTTAAGAAGGCAGAGTCCTTCCCTCATGACCTGTGCAGAGGGCTTTGTATCCCTGTGCTTTCAGTGATGGTTTAGCAGAGCTGCATTAGAATGAAAACCATCAAGAGAGCTGAGAGCACCACTGTGGATACCAGCTATCTGGCACTGTCAGGGAGGAAAGCACAGGACAGGGATGCTGCTGTTGGGAATTTCCTTGGGAAATTACTAATAAAGAGAACAGAATATAGCTCTGGGAAAGATGTTTGTCTGTTGAGTTTGGTTGTTTGTTGGTTGGGGTATTTTGTTTGTTTTAGGTTTCCTACAGGAAATAAATGGGAATTTAATGTTTGAAAGTTCAATTAATAGACCGAGGCATGGGCAGAGCAGAATCACAACATGATTGCATTGCTTGAGAGTGATCCTTAAAGAAGAAAAGCAACCAGACAACTTATCCCTCACACCCTCATTCCTTCTCCTAATGTTATGAAAGCTTTTAAAAGCAGAATCTGTGAAATATCATATCTATATTCCTGGAGCATCTGTAATTAAATACACACAATATTTCAAAGCAAACCACTGCCAGTTAATTTATCCTTCACTTACCTGCCAGTCCAAAAATTACTTGTGAAGTCACTGCATTTTGCTGCAAGATTTATGTCACTTCTGGAGATGATTTCAGGACAAATTCATGCCATGGTTCTGCTCAGCCTGTCCTTCCCCCCAGCACCTGGTTGCACTCTGCTTGACAGTAATTCAGCACTTATAATGCTGCTGTTAACACTGTCCCCACATCACTACTCCACAGGTCAGGAAACAGGGCACAGAAATCTGAAGGGATCCGCAAGAGAGGAAAGCATGTTCCCTTTTGGGTCAGTAACAGAGGACACAAACTCACAAGGAGCCTAATTTGAACAGGGAAGCTTGAGGAAAATGGCCTTCTGCTCCAGCCACCTGCAGTATATTGCAGGTATTGCTCTGCCTGACTGGGGCAGGGCAGACTTAGTCAAGCACTCAAAAAGACTTCTTTCTGGTCCTGTGGGAAACACCAGGCTGAATTTAAAAGGGTGATCACTCAAAGAGTGTCCTGAGCTTGTCCCATGCTGCCTTCTATTTGGGGACAATCTGAGGAGCAGGGATTCAGCCATCACAATGGAGTACAAAGGTCTTGTCTTTCTCCAGTAATCACTGATTAACAGAAGACTAATGCCCTTCCCAGAGAGATCACAACCCAGCCCATGGCACAGGTGGACACCCCATTTTCCTTTGGACATGCTGAAGGAACATGTGGAAATAAGTATCAGCACTAAAGGCCACTTGACACACAGTGATTTGATTTGTTAGTACTGCAGTTAACCATCAACTTAAAAAAAACAAACCCACCAAATAACCAACCAAAAAGCCTACCTTCAGTCAGAATGAGTAAGAGTGTATATTGATGAAATGGTTACAGCTTACAGAAGCATACAGAGAGATCCAAAGATCAGCTCAGTTTTTTCTCCTTGCTCCATCTGTTGCAGCTAACAACCTGATAGAGGAACCTGTTAGTTTCCTCCTGAATGAGACCTCACTGTCATATTTGGCAGCCACCTTTCTTTCACATGTGCATGATGCCGTAGGAAACACTGCAGGCAATTCTTGTCATCGCGGGGGTCACGAGGCTGCTTCACATTCACATCCAAGCATATTAGAGCAGGAATAACTTCCTTTGTTAGATTTGTTACTAGATTACAGATAACAATAAGTAGTAACACAGAACCCCGAAGTGCTTTTGAAAATCTCGTGCTAATTCCCCAGGGGTCTAAAATACCCTTGAGAATGCAGTCTGTGCATTTTCAGAGTTGTTGCTCTGTGTGAAATTCCTGTGGACTTTGATTTGGTTTACTTTCCAGGCTCCTATTGGCTTCAGAGAGTCCTAGAAGTCTCATTTTCTGTGCTCATAACAGTTTTGCTACACAAATGAAGCAGTTTCTGTTGTTTTTTCTCATGGAAGGACAAAATGGGTTGATGGTGTTCTCTGTGTGTAAACTAGGCAGAATATGAACTGCTGCAGTACAGAAAAGTTTCTGATTTCTTCAGTGTTTGCTTGGGAGACAGAGCTTTTGTAAATATGTTTCTAAAAAGAATGTGCTTCTTCAGTATTGAAAATTACTTCTGCTTTAGATGAATAACGTAAAGGTCTTGCAGGAGAGGAAAAAAAAAAAAAAAGACTCATCTGGAAAATAAGAAACAGAGTCAGAGAAAGCCTTGATGAACTGCATGCCTCGTACAGCTTCCCCAGAGCAGCTGTCTGCCAGAAAGGACTGAGGCAGAAAGGAACAGGACTGGAGTTCTGTATTTCCTCTTGAACTTCATACCTGCTCCCCATTTAAGACCCACAATGATCGAGAAGACACCTTGGCTTTTGGTGCAACAGGATGTGTCTGTGGCAACATCAGGTGAGTGTCAGCTGCTGTGTGACAGAAATACACAGGTAAAGCATAGCAATTTAAACAAAAGACTGAATAATGAGTGTGGTAAAAATGCATAATAACAGCTTAACAAGAAACCCACTTGAAAGAAAGCAGGGGACTTGGCAGCCTAAGTATGTGCTAATTACAGGATGGGGATTTGGCTGACATTAGTAAGAACTGTACAGTGTGTAATTTCTGTATATAGGATAAGGACAATGGGCTGTTTCTATGTCTAAGAAACCATAACACTTTGGTCTATAGCCTGTGGCCTCGTGTTACTCTCTGAAGTGCTTTACAACACAGAAAGTGGCTTTAAAACATAACTGAGTCATGCTTTACACCCCCTTGCACTGCTAGCTGTGAGCTCCTAAGTTCAGAAAGTGGGTAGCTTTGTACAAGTGACACATGAAGGCTGTAGCAGACCCATGGAACTTCCCTTCCCATTTCTCTCTTAACACTGATCTGTGAGGGCTGACCTGCCTTTTTTTTTTTTTTTTCCTCCCCTCTCCCCCAGATGTCTTAACGGAGTCTTAACTGCAGCCACAAAAAGGTGAAGTGTGGGGAGAAGATTTGCCATGACTGCTAGGCTGCTGCAGGGACTGATTTTCAGTTCTGCCATGTAATCCCAGGACCATTTCCAGCCCTTGGTTCATTTGCCTATCTGTAACAGGCTGAAAACAATGTATTTTATGTCATGACTTTGGGGGCTCTCTTTTTCTTCACAGAAAATAAAATAACAGGAGCCAAGGTGGTAAACATGACAATAGGGTATTATTTACTGTGTCACTGTCACAGAAACATTTACTCTTCTGGCAAAGAAAATAGCTAAATGAGCCAGCTGGGCTTGTTTCCTCCTGTCTTTGGGTGAGGCAACCATAGACTCTTTCATTCCCTACATTTTTGGCCTTGTAAACTTAGGAGTTTGAGAGGCCTAACTTTCAGTGAATAGATGTGACCTCAGGCACTCTGCTTTTATAGTAAAATCTGGATCACAAAATTCCCCTGTATCATGTTTAATTGTTTAGCAGAAAGCAAGATCTGAGCTTATAAAGAAATAGCTGACAACATGCTTCTGGACAAGATATTTTTTATGGACAGTGAATTACATTTCTAGGAAAAAAACCTAGAACTCTGTACACTGGCTTTATGCTATTTATTCTCGCAATACACACGATTAGGATAAAGATTGCAACTGAAGTTAATGATATAGTAGTTATCCCCTACCCTGCTAAAACTTTAACCGTTAATTAAAAGGTAGTTTTGAGAGTTGATGGTCATGCCACGTGCTTCCTGTCAATGTGAGAACATAACAAAGAAACAAGCTTAAAATTACAGCTCACATTAAAAAAAA